>JAULKP010011405.1:0-13415 GCA_032356005.1 Ulothrix subflaccida
AACCTTGCAGTGCTTAATCTTGCACCATTTCCTGCACTAGACGGTGGACGGCTTGTAATTGTTGCAATTGAAAGTGTAATTCGCCGTCGTCTCAATCCAAAAGTTGTAAATTATATAAATATTGCAGGATTTCTTTTCTTGATCACGCTCATGCTTGTTGTAACAGGGAAGGATATCTGGGTTTTGTTTAAGTAAAGTTTTGAAAATGGTAATAGGTTAGGAAAAATGATAAGAAAAGGTTAGTACAGCGTAATTGATGTAAAAAAAAGGGCTCACCGACATGTTGTCAGTGAGCCCTTGTTATAACTAATTACCAGATGCTTTTTCCTTTTTGCCTTGGAGACTTGCAACTTGAAGCGATATAACTACCGGTATCTTGGTCGTGAATTTGGACGGTGAACACCTGCTTCTCTTCTGAGAAATTCCTGACGTTCATGGCGAGGAACATTAATCAACCTCGCAATCAGATTTGCTGTTTTATCTAATCGATTCCAAAACAGATTGCGTGTGACAACAATCATTCTATCTTCGATAATTCGTCTCCCGTTTATCCTTAAATCAAACCCGACTGCAAAGCCTACAGGATCATCTTCAAGCGAAAAGAATCCATCTGCGCAATGGGCAACATATAAGAAGCTCCCTACAGCACAGTATAGTTGCAGTTGATGCGCTTGTATATCTTGAAGCTTCCGTCTAACTGCACCAAAAAGTGCAAGTGAGTATCTTCCTCGTGGATTAGGTGGATCCCAACCTAAAGCCTGTTGACTATTGACGACCATTTCTGTTGATTTGTCATAACTTGGAGGCGGTCCAGTAAAACTTTTCGCAGGTGTAAATCTTGCTCCTTCAAAAAAGTTCTCCTCCCATATTCTTCCTTGTTGTTTTACCCGGCCTCTTCTCTGTGGATCTGTTATAATCCGTGATTGTGGATAGCTGCTCATGTGCTTTCCTGGTGTGTATGTGAAGTTTGTTTGAGGACCAGGGGTGGCCCTTTGAAACAGATATAATCCTTATCACATTTTTTAAGGATCAACTGGTATTACATTTACAATAATATGGCACTTTGTCAAATTTCACTGAAATCACCAGAAAATCTTATGAAATTATGCAAAATTGGCCAGAAAGTCCATTTTCCTATAAAATAGCCCCAACTAACACCGCAACAACCCTTTATAAATTCTCAAATAAAACCAATAATATGCGCCAATCACATCTTTTCACAAAAACTAGAAGGGAAGCACCGAAAGACGAAACGTCGAAGAACGCGGAGCTTTTAATTCGTGCAGGTTTTATTCATAAGATGCAGGCTGGAGTTTATGCATTTTTACCTTTGGGAGAAAAAGTAATTGCAAAAATTGTTTCAATAATTCGCGAAGAGATGAATATTATAGGCGGACAAGAAGTTGAATTGACTGCACTTCAAGATAAGGAAACATGGCAGAAAACTGGACGATGGGACGATGCTGTAGTTGATAATTGGTTTAAAACTAAATTAAAGAATGATACAGAAGTTGGTCTAGCATTTACACATGAAGAACCACTTACTTTGCTTATGCGAGATCATATTAGATCTTTTAGAGATTTACCTGTTTATGTTTATCAATTTCAGAAAAAATTTAGAAATGAAAAACGTGCCAAGAGCGGAATTTTGCGCGGACGTGAATTTTTAATGAAAGATTTATATTCATTTTCAAGAACAACAGAAGAACATGCTGAGTTTTATGAAAAAGCAAAGGTTGCATATATGAATGTTTTCAAAAGAGTGGGAATAGGGGAGAAAACATTTGTAACATATGCATCAGGAGGTTCTTTCTCTGCATTCTCAGATGAATTTCAAATGTTAACAGATGCTGGCGAAGATACTATTTTCGTAGACACTGTTACAGGATTCTCAGTAAATCAAGAAGTAATGGATTCAATATCAGATGAAGAAATAGCCAAGAATAAATCAAGTCGTGAAGATTTGGTTGAACAAAAAGCTGTTGAGGTTGGAAATATATTTAGTCTGGGAACGAAATTTTCAGAACCTCTTGAATTAAATTTTAAAAATGAGGCAGGAGAAAATACACCAGTAATTATGGGTTCATATGGAATTGGTGTTTCAAGACTTATGGGAGCGATCGTTGAAGCTCTTTCAGATGAAAAAGGAATTATTTGGCCTGAATCAGTCGCTCCTTTTAAAGTGCACTTAATTCAGATAGGCGGTTCTGAGGCAGGAGAACGAGCCGAAAAGCTATATAAAGATTTGACTGCAAAAGGAATTGAAGTACTCTTCGATGATCGCGATGCTCGTCCGGGCGAAAAATTTGCTGATGCTGATTTAATTGGGATTCCATATCGGGCAATAATTGGCGATAAAGTTCCAGATGGTAGTGTTGAATTTAAGATGAGAACTGATAAAGATGCAGAAGTAATAACGCTCGATGAATTTCTTGAAAAAGTTCAGACTGTCGCAAAAAGCACTGGTGGACCACAAATTGCAAAATAAAAAAGATGTTAAAAGACCTTAAACATAAATTTCATAAGATGACATCAAATGAGATCGGTATCGATCTTGGCACGGCTAATACCCTTGTATATGTTTCAGGTCGTGGTGTTGTTATAAATGAACCATCCGTTGTAGCAGTTAATCAAAAGACAGGACGAGTTGTTGCAGTTGGAACTCAAGCAAAAGATATGTTGGGGCGAACACCGTCTCATATTGTAGCGGTACGCCCACTTGTTGACGGTGTAATTTCAGATTTCGAAATTACACAAGAGATGCTTTCATATTTAATACGTAAAGCAGAAGGTATTTCAAAGAAAATGTTCGGTCCTAAAGTAGTGGTAGGTGTTCCATATGGTGTTACAAACGTGGAAAGACGTGCTGTTCGAGATGCTGCTAGAAATGCTGGTGCACGTGAAGTTCATATTGTAGAAGAACCTATGTCTGCTGCAATTGGAATTAGACTTCCAATCCATGACGCTACAGGTAGTATGATTATTGATATCGGAGGGGGCACGACGGATATTGCTGTAATTTCACTTGGAGGAATTGTGCGAGCAAAAAATTTGAAGGTTGCAGGGGATAAGATGAATTCAGATATTATTTCATATATTAGAAATGAGTTTAAAATTTTAATTGGAGAAAAAACAGCCGAAGAAATTAAAATTGCCGTAGCAAGTGTTATTCCTATGAGTCCACCGCTCGAAGCTACAATCCGTGGACGAGATTTAGTAACTGGTCTTCCTCGTGAAGTGGTTGTAACAGATGCTGATGTTCGTGAAGCAATTGGCGCTTCAATTGATACTATTTTAGATGCAGTAAAAGAAGTTTTGGAAACAACGCCACCTGAAATTCTTTCTGACACTATGAAAAATGGAATATATGTTACAGGTGGAGGTGCTCTAATTAGAGGTTTTGCAGAAGTTTTACATGAATATGTGGGTATCCCTGTTCATATTGCAGATGATCCATTGACCGCTGTTGCTAGAGGGGCGGGGATTATTCTTGAGGATCTTAATCGTTTTGCTGATATACTAATCCAAAACGAAGATGAGTTACCTAGATCACGTCAGTAAACATATAGTTTCTTCACATCATTTAAGGAATAGAAAAAAACCTTCAAGTTTTTTTGGTATATTTATAGTTTTTTTGATAATGGTCTTAGTCTTTTTTATAGGTCGCAGTTTTATTGGCGATATACTTTTTGGTATTAGAGGCCTAGTTCTTCCAAGTGCCCAATCTGAAATCACTTTATTAAGTGGTGCTTTTGAATCAGATATTAAAGCTCTTGAGGTTGAAAATAATAGATTAAAGAAATTACTAGAGAATAGTGGAGTCAGAGTTCCAAACTTTAATTTGGATAATAGTCTTGATATTGAATTAAACTCTGTTTCAAAACTAAGTACTGAAATTTCATCATCTTCAGCTACAACCACTGGTACAACTAGTTTATCTGAAGAAAATGTTAAAGATGAAAATGGATCAACTATTGTTTCAAATTCATCATCATCTGAATTAAGTTCAAGAAAATTAAAACTTCATGACGGTGATGTTATTTCTACAGTTTTAATTAGACCTCCACAGAGTCCATATGATGTATTGGTTATAGATAGAGGGCAAGATATTGGTTTATCAGAAGGTGACCAGGTATATATTTGGGAAGGTTTTCCAATTGGTGAAGTGGTAACGGTCCAAAAGAATCGTTCTATTGTGAAGTTGTTGTCTGCGCCAGGTAATAAAATTGAAGTTTTTATTGGCACTAGTACTACCGCAGTTGTAGCGGAAGGGCGTGGTGGTGGTAATTTCTTCCTTAAGTTGCCAAAAGTTAGTGATATTAAAAATGGAGATTTGGTTGCAAGAGATTTCTTACCTCCTGAAGTATTTTCAACTATTGAATCAGTTGATTCAAATGATGGCGAAGCTTACACATATGCATATTTTAAATTACCAGTTAATCTAAACAATCTAGTCTATGTCTTGGTTAAAAAGAATTCTGCTAAATAGTTTGCTATTAATTAGCATCATCTTTCTACCTTGGTGGGTAAGTGTTATTTTGATTATTTGGTATACATGGAAATTTGATATGTTAGAGGTGATTTTTTATTCTATGTTAATGGATATCCTCTATGCATCATACGAATCCCTCGGTGCAATCGATTATCCTTTATTATTCGGTCTAGGATTCGATCTTGTAGTGCCTCCATTTCCAATATTTACTTTAATTACGACTATAACTATATATATTTTGAGTTTAGTTAAAAACCGTATAAGATTCTAGGAATGAATCTTTTCAGAAGAAATAACCGATTGCTAAAAGGGAGCGCATTGCCAAGTTATAGAATATCTTGGTTTAAAAGGTTGCTTAAGATTTTTACCTTTGGTTTTGGTTCTAGTGGAAGAGTTGGTAGAGCAAGTGGAGAGGTTTTTCCTGAAGAAATTTTTATTGATTCAAAAAATTTACCTGAATTTGATACTGATCAATTTGAAGGTAGAATTGAAAAGCCAATTTCCGCGCGTACTATTTATTTTTTGGCAATAATATTTAGCTTGATTGGTATTTTATATGTTGGACAAACATTTAAATTACAATGGCTCGAGGGTGAATCATGGAAACAACGTGCAGAAAATAACCGCCTTAATCATAGTTTGATTTTTGCAGAACGAGGCGTTATTCAAGATAGAAATGGAATTCTATTAGCATGGAATCAAACTGCTGATTCTCAAAATGATTTCCCACTTAGAAGATATCGCTCTGAGCCTGGTACACATAATTTAATTGGTTATGCGCGTTATCCGAAAAAGGATAAATCAGGGTTTTATTACAATACGGATTATGCCGGCGCCGACGGCATTGAGGAGTATTTTGACCACGTTCTGAAGGGCGGCGCCGGCGTCAAACTGACCGAAACGGATGTACAAGGGGAAATAATATCGGAAAGTGTTATGCGACCGGCACTTAAGGGGACAAATATCACTTTAACAATCGATGCGCGGATCCAAGAATATTTATATAAATCTATTGGTGAAATTGCACAACGTTCAGGGTTTATCGGTGGAGGTGGGATAATTATGGATGTAGACACAGGGGAAGTGATAGCGAGTGTTTCGTATCCAGAATATGACTCAAGCATCCTAACAGCAGGAACTAGTACAGATATTATAAATGCATATTTTAAAGATCCAGGGAAACCATTTTTAGATAGAGTTACACAAGGTCTTTATACACCAGGATCAATTATTAAACCTTTCGTAGCGTTTGCAGCACTTCAGGAAAAAGTAATATCACCAGAAAAGGAAATTGAAAGTACTGGCGAGTTGAAATTACCTAATCCATTTAAACCTGGAGAATATTCTATATTTAAAGACTGGAAGGCTCATGGTTTTACTGACATGAGAGAAGCTATTGCAGTTTCTTCCGATGTTTACTTTTATCAAGTTGGAGGAGGTTTTTTAAATCAACAAAAAGGTTTAGGAATTACAAATATCGAAAAATATGCCCGTCTTTTTGGTTTAGGTGAGCCAATCACACAAGGTTTTTTCAAAAGCAAAGCAGGAGTAATTCCAAATCCAGAGTGGAAGGCAAAGAATTTCAATGGAGATATCTGGAGAGTCGGAGATACGTATAACACATCTATTGGACAATACGGATTCCAGCTAACACTAACTCAAGCTGTGCGCGGTATGGCTGCACTAGCAAATAGCGGAAAAGTTGTAGATCCTCATATATTTAAATCAGTTGGAGTTAATCAAGAAAACTTGGATGCAATAGCTAAAACTGCAAGTTCCAGCGCGGGATTAAATAGCTCATCCATTCCAGAAGATAAAATTGAACCAATAAATTCACCTCGTACAGTTTTAGCAGATGATCCTTCATACTACAGGATTGTCCAAGAGGGTATGCGTCTAACTGTTACAGGTGGAACTATGACAAGTCTAAATGTCCCTTACGTATCTTTGGCTGGTAAAACTGGTACTGCTCAGCAAGGTGTAAACAATGAATTTATTAACTCATGGGTATCAGGATATTTTCCGCATGATAATCCAAAATACGCCTTTGTTGTCATGATGGAGCGAAGTCCAGCTAGTGCCACATATGGTGCCTCGGCTGCTTGGAGAGAGCTTATAGAGAAGATGAACCTATACACGCCAGAATACTTCAGATAATAATAACTCTTTACCAGGGGCCAATTTGAGCCCTACAAGGTCATAAGGAGGCTATATTTGCCAAAACCCTTAAAACAGGCTATTATTTCCGGCATATGGCAGCAAAAGAATATCTAACAAAAGAAAAATTTAAGGAACTAACTGAAGAGTTAAATATCCTTAAAACTGAAAAGCGAACAAAAATCGCAGCTGAACTTGAATATGCAAAATCTCTAGGAGATCTATCTGAAAACGCTGAGTATCATGAAGCAAGAGAAGAGCAGGGTGCACTTGAAGATCGAATCTCACAACTTGAAACTATTTTAGCTTCTGCAGAAATTGTTGAAGTTCACCACAGTAATACTGTTGAAATTGGTTCAAAAGCAACTGTAACTAAGAAAGGTGAAAAAGATTCTAGAACTTTCACTATTGTTGGATCAGAAGAAATCAACACTGAGGCTGGTAAAATCTCATTTAAATCTCCATTAGGTAGCGCTCTTCTAGGAAAAAAGAAGGGTGAGGAGTTTACAGCAAAAACTCCTGGAGGCGAAGTGACATACACTGTTACATCTATCGCTTAGCTTATTCAGCTATAATTAATTTTTTATGTACTGGGTTGATAAAACGGTTGAGGAAATTTTGTCTGCATACGCAGAGGAGATTAAGAATAATCAAACTCTAACAATCCGAGATGAAAAAACAGCATCTGGGCGTGTTCATGTTGGTTCTCTTAGAGGTGTTGCAATTAACGGCTTAGTTGCAGACGTTTTAAAAGAAAAAGGAGTCGCTTGTAAATATCTTTTTGAAATAAATGATTACGATCCTATGGACGGCCTTCCTGTATATCTTGATCAGGAAGTGTATTCTAAATATATGGGTATGCCACTTTGTGATGTTCCATCTCCAGATGGTAAGGCTTTAAATTTCGCAGAATATTATGGAATGGAATTTGCTGAAGTTATAAAAGAAATTGGTTTCGAACCTGAATATTATCGCTCTTCAACTTTATATAAAAATGGTTCTTACAATGAAGTGATACGTATGGCTTTAGAAGGCGCTGATAAGATTCGAGAAATATACAAAAGAGTTTCAGGTGCTGATAAAGCAGCTGGATGGTTACCTTTAAATGTAGTTTGTGAAAATTGTGGCAAAGTAAGTACTACTAAGGCTACAGATTTCGACGGCGAAACAGTTGCATATGCTTGTTATGATCTTGATTGGACAAAAGGCTGTGGACATAAAGCAAGAATTTCTCCTTTCAATGGCACAGGAAAACTTCCATGGAAAGTTGAGTGGGCTGCAAAGTTCAAAGTGATCGGCGTACATGTTGAAGGTGGAGGAAAGGATCATTCTACAAAGGGAGGGTCACGTGAAGTAGCGGAAGCAATTTCTCGTGAAGTTTTCATGCATGAACCGCCATTTAATATTCCTTATGAATTCTTACAAGTAGGAGGAAAAAAGATGTCTTCATCAAAAGGAAAAGGATCATCATCGAGAGATATGGCAGATTTGCTTCCAGCTGAGATGCTTAGACTTCTACTTCTTCAAAAAGATCCTATGCGTGTAATCGAATTTGATCCGGAAGGGGATACTATGCCTGTTTTATATGATTCATATGATAAATTTGCGGTAAATTATTTTTCTGGAAATACAGATGACTATAGTCGCATGTTTAAACTTATTCATTTGCCAGAAGATCGAGAATCTATAGTGCAGCGACACTTGCCACGATTTTCAATTGTTGAATTTTTAGCTCAGATGCCACACTTGGATACAATTAAAGAGGTTGAGCATATTGTTGGGTCTACTTTAGGTGAAGAAGATAAAAAAGAGCTAACAAAGCGCATGAAGTATGCAAAACTTTGGATAGATACATATGCTCCAGAAGATTATAAGTATGAGATGCAGGAAACTTTGCCTGAAAATGCAAAAGATTTTTCAGATTTGCAGAAAAAAGCATTGAAAGATATTTTGAATTTTATTGAAGAAAAAACTAAGGATGGAAAGACTATAGATGGTCAAGAATTCCATACAGAATTACATGAGATGAAGGCGAGACTAGGAATTGAGCCTAAAGAATTATTCGAAGCAATCTATCTTTCTATTTTAGGAAAGAAAAGTGGTCCTAAGGCAGGATGGTTCTTGAGTGTTATCGATACAACATGGTTGAAAAAGAGACTTCTTGAGGCTTCTGCATAGTTGAAAAAAGAAATTACCACTTGACATTTTTTTTAGAATTTTTTCCCCGACAAGAGCCCAAAATTAGGGCTCTTTTTAGGGTATGGTTGACGATTATTTGCACATGTTTTATTTAGTGTTTTTTGGTCATTTTTAGAGTGTTATCCACAGAAAAATAAAGAGTTCGAGAGTATAATTCAAAACATAAACGTCGGTTAAAAAGTCGGTTTTGTACCAAATTTAAAAACATTAATTTACCCATATATAGTCATGGATCTTTCAATCACCAAGAGTAACGGAACACGTGTGCCATTTAACGCTGATCTAATCAATAAATCGATAGAGAGAGCCTGTGAAGGTCTTATGGACCCCGTATCTATGGTGGTGCAAATTGCAACCGAAACTAGACTGACTCTTTACGATGGCATAACAACTGAAGAGTTAGATCAGGCAACTATAAACGCTGCACTTAAGAACGTAAAAGAGGATATTGCATATGACACAGTTGCTACTCGATTGCTTTTGAAGACTATTTACCGACATGTTTTGAAAGAATGGGATAAAGAAGATCGAGATGATCTAATTAAAAAGCATGAAGAAGGATTCGAAAGTTATATCACTAAGGCTGTAGCTGAAGGTAAACTTGAAAATCGTATGATTGAAAAGTTTGACCTTAAGGAATTGTCTCGAGTACTTGATATTAGCCGAGATGAACTATTTCAATATGCTGGACTTTCAACATATCTAAGTCGATATGCACTTAAGAACATGGATCAGACTCCACGTGAGACTCCTCAGTATTTCTTTATGCGAGTTGCCATGGGCCTTTCTTTTAACGAGGAAAATCCTACTGCTTGGGCAAAGAAATTCTATGAAAAGATGTCTCGTTTTGAATATATCGCTGGAGGATCTACAAATCTTGGTGCTGGAACAGTAAATCCTGCTTTATCTAACTGTTTTCTTCTAGAGGTTCACGACGATATGGCTCATATTGCAAAATCAGTGTCTGACGTCATGCTTCTATCAAAAGGTTCAGGAGGGCTTGGTGTTTCTATGACAAAGCTTCGAGCGTCTGGATCACCTTTGAGGTCTAATAACGGTTCTTCAACTGGCCCTACGCCATTTGCAAAAATTATGGACACTGCTATTCGAGCTATCCAGAGAGGAGGTAAGAAAAAAGGTGCTATGGCTTTCTATATGGAACCTTGGCATATTGATTTCCCAGAATTTATCGATTGGAAGCAAAATTCAGGAGACGACTATATGCGTATGCGAACAGCTAACACTGCTGCATATATTCCAGATGAATTCATGAAAAGAATTAAAGCAGGACAAGAGTGGTATCTATTTGATCCAGCTGAAACTCCTGACCTTTGTGAATTGTATGGAAGTGCATTTAGTAAAAGATATGCAGAATATGTTCATATGGCAAATGAAGGAAAGCTTAGAGTATTCCATAAGATGCCTGCAACAGAATTATATAAAAAGATGTTAGTTTCTTTGCAAACAACAGCTCATCCTTGGATTACATGGAAAGATACTATCAATTTGCGCGCATTGAATAACAATACGGGTACGATTCACATGTCGAATCTTTGTACTGAAATTTGTTTACCACAGGATAAAGACAATGTTGCAGTTTGTAACCTTGCATCTCTTAACCTCGCAGCGCATATTGTAAATAAAGAAGTATTGTGGGGCAGACTTGAGTCTTCAGTTCGTCTTGCAATTCGCCAGCTTGATAACTTGGTTGATATAAACGTACTTCCAATTCCTGAAGCTGCAAAATCTGATAAAGAAAATAGAGCAGTAGGTTTAGGGGTAATGGGTCTTGCCGATGCGCTTGAGAAAATGGGTCTTGCATATGAAAGTGAAGCAGCTTATGACTTCACAGATAGAATTTTCGAGTTCGTAAGTTATATGGCATATGACGAAAGTGCAAACTTGGCGCAAGCTCGTGGAAGCTATGCTCACTTTGAAGGATCAGAATGGTCAAAAGGGCTTGTACCTTTCGATACAATTGATCGAGTTGAACAGGATCGAGGTGTGAAAGTAACTGTGACTCGTGAGAGTAAGCATAAGGGTCTAAATTGGGATGTATTGCGAGGTAAAGTTAAAAACGGTATGAGAAATGCAACTCTGCTTGCAACCGCACCAAACGCCAATATTGGCCTTGTAGCAGCTACAACTCCGGGTATGGATCCTAGATTTGCTCAAGTTTTCTCAAGAAATAAAATTTCAGGAAAGTATCTAGATCTGAACCATAACTTAGTAAAAGATTTGAAGAATCTAGGTCTATGGGAAAGTGTGAAAGGGGATTTGATTGAACATCAAGGAGATATTTCTGAGATTGCAGCCATTCCTCAACACTTAAAAGCAATTTATAAAACTTCATTCAGTACTTCTCCTTATGCATTTATCGAAGTTGCAGCAAGAGCTCAGAAGTGGATGGATCAAGGTATCTCTAGAAACATGTATCTTGAAACTCGTGATATCAATGAAATCATGGATATCTATACAACTGCTTGGGAAAAGGGTGTAAAGACTACATATTATCTACACATGAAGCCATTACACACTGCTGAACAGAGTACAGTATCTGTAAACAAGTCAGCTAAGATGGGTAAGCTTGGTTTCGGAGCACTTAAGAATAATTCAGCGAGTACTGGTACTGGGACTGCAATTAGCGGAGCTCAAGCAGTGGCAACAGAATCATATGAACCGATTCCTTCTCCAATTCAGGTTGCTCCAACACCTGCGCAAATCGTAACTGAAATTGTTCAGGAAATGACAGAAGCTGCAGAAATAAAGCAGGCATCTATCTTCGGCGGGGCCGTACCTGCTTCTCAAGTAATTGTTCAGGAAATTCCTGTTGTAAGTGCACCGGCTCAAAGTGTAGATGAACCAACAAAAAGAGGTTTCGCTACAGTTACAACAAATGGTGTTAATAGTTTAAGTAGTAGTGTAAATGTTCCAAGTTCAAACCAGACAGCTCCTTTGTCTAGTGTGCAAACTGGTCCACAAAGTACAGCAAGTGCTCCAACAAGTGCTTCTGCACAGATATCAAGTGCGCCTATGGCATCACAGGTAGCAACTGCTACAGCTACTCTTGAAAAACCAAAATACCAATCACTTTCGGAGTTAAAGGTTGCACCACAACCACAAGTGCAGACACAAGTACAAACACAACCGCAGGTACAAGCTCAGATGCATGCAGTACCTGCTCGACCAAAAGTTATCATGGCAGCTAACAAAACCTGTCCAACAGACCCAGCGGAGTTGGCGCAGTGTGATTCATGCCAGTAAAAAGTTACAATAGTCACCCAAACATTAATTAAAAATCAATAACTAATAAAAATATGTCACTAATCGGAAAAGCAGCACCAGACGATATGAATCTACACCCAATTAGATACCAATGGGCATATGATTTGTATAATCAAGCAGTTAGAAATACTTGGTTTCCATTTGAAATCGCACTTGGAGAAGATTTGGCTGATTGGGCCAAGATGACAGATGAAGAAAAGCATGCGGTTTCTTTCCTTATGGCATTTTTCAATCCTGCAGAATTGATTGTAAATAGATCACTTGCACTTGGAGTGTATCGCTACGTTAAGGCACCTGAGTGTCACTTGTATCTTGCAAGACAAATGTTTGAGGAAGCTAATCACTGCGTATCTTTTGAATATGTTTTGGAGACTTTTCCATTTGATAAAGACAAAATCTACAATGTTCACCTTGAAGTGGCTTCGATGCAAGCTAAGGAGGAATATATCATGAAGTATATGAGACGTATGACTGAAGATAGTCTCGATATTGATTCTGTAGAAGGGAAGAAGGATTTTATCCGAAATCTCGTTGCTACAAATATTGTTATGGAAGGTATTTGGTTCTACTCAGGATTCATGGTGGCACTTTCTTTCCGTCAGAGAAATCAGCTTAGAAATTTTGGATCAATGATTAACTGGGTACTTCGAGATGAAAGTCTTCACCTTAAGTTTGGAATCAATTTGATTCAGACAATTTTGGAAGAAGAGCAAGAACTTTTGACAGAAGATTTTGCAAATGAAATCCGCAATATAATCATCGAAGGAGTAGACAAAGAGGTTGCTTACAACCGTGATCTTTTCCCGAATGGTATCCTTGGATTAAACGCTGACTATGTAAATCAATATGTACAATACGTAGCTGATCGAAGACTTGAAGAACTAGGTCTTGAAAAGCACTACGATGTAACAAATCCAGCTAAGTGGATGAGTACAGCAACAGACGTGCACGAACTCGTAAACTTCTTCGAGCAGCAAAATACTAGTTATGAGGTAAATGCTAAGGCGACAAGTACAGCTCCTAAGGCTGAGGCTCCAGTGGCTACAGAGGCTTAGACTAAACGTAAAAAACCATTTAGATACACATAGCGTAGCGTGGCGTATCTAAATGGTTTTTTAGTTTCTTGACAGATACTTACATGCAGGTTATAATATATATTGTAAGTTCCACCAAATATCAACCTCAAACCGGAGAATACCACCATGAAAGAAGTAACAGCTGTGGAGAAAGAACAATTCTTTTTCTTCTGGAATGCTCAGCGTCAAGCGATTCAAGGGCTTGT
>JAULKP010011515.1:0-13402 GCA_032356005.1 Ulothrix subflaccida
TTTTATTGGTTGTAAGCGTTGTTAAAATGCTTGTACAACTGATTTTTTAATTGTTCTAGTTTATTTAGGTTCAGAAACAACTCGTAGTATGGGATTAAGTTATTAAAAATTAAAACTAGTTTTATAATACATTAAAATTTTTAATGTATTATAAAACTAGTTTTAATTTTTAATAACTTAATTTAAACTTAAAATTAAAAAATAAAAATTAAATGAAAAACAAAAATAAAATTATTTATGATACACAATTATTTAAATTCTTAGATTTTTTTAATTTTACTATTTTAATTAAATTTATCTTTATTAAAAAAAATTTTGTAATTTATATTTTTTTATTATTTTTAGGTTTTATTTGTGGTAATTTATTTGGCACTTTTTTAAATTTTTTTAGATATTATCTAAATTGGGATGGTTTTATTATTATTTTAATAATTTTACTAATCGAATTTGTAAATTATATAATATATATAAAAACATTTAAATTTAAAAAAATTAAAATGATTAATTTTTTTAAATTAGGTTTATTATTAGGTTTTTTTACAGATTCTTTTAAAGTAGGTAGTTAATTTTTATCTTTTGATTTTTTTTTTTAGTCATTTTAAATATTAACAAAATATTTTATAATTTTTATAAATTTTTATTAAATATGTTTATTATTAGTTTAGAAAATACTCTTATAAATTTAAATTTTTTTATATTATTTTTAGCAATGATTTTATATTGGCTAAATTTGTCTTTTTTTTTAGAATCTAATATTACTATACCTGATAAGTTAATTATTAGTAGTAATATATTACAATTTTTATTTCTTTTTTTACGTTGGTTTAATTCAAATAATTTTCCAATCAGTAATTTATATGAATCAATTTTATTTTTATCTTATAGTTTAACTATTATATTAATTATTTTAAATTTTAAAATAATTAAATTTAATACTAAAAATCAAATAAATACTAATTTTTTTAATTCTATATTTGGTTCTATTTTAACTCCATTAATATTATTATTAAATACATTTGCTAATTTTAGCTTACCTAATGAATTAAAAACAATAAATGCTTTAGTTCCTGCTCTTAAATCTAATTGGTTATTAATGCATGTAACAGTAATGATGCTTAGTTATGCTACTTTATTATGTGGTTGTTTATTTTCTATAACTTATTTAATTTTAACCTTTTTTTTTAATTTTAATTTAAAAACTAATTTTTATATATTAAATTATTTTAATTTTGAAATAAATAATAAAAATTTAAATAAAACCAATAATATTTCAAAAAAAATTTCTTCTATCTTATTATTATTAGACAATTTAAGTTATAGAATTTTAGGTTTAGGTTTTCCTTTATTAACAATGGGTTTATTATCTGGTGCAATATGGGCTAATCAAACGTGGGGATCTTATTGGAGTTGGGATCCTAAAGAAACGTGGGCTTTAATTACTTGGTTTATTTTTGCAATATATTTTCATACTCGTTTATCAAAAGGTTGGAATGGTTTTAAATCTTCTTTATTAGCTAGTTTAGGTTTTATAATTATTTGGGTTTGTTATTTAGGTGTTAATTTAATGGGAAAAGGTTTACATAGTTATGGTTTTTTAACAAATTAAAATAAAAATTTATTAATTTGTTAAAAACTAAATTACTAAAATAAAAAATTATTAATTTTTTATAATTATATTTATTTTTGATTTTTAAAAATTGGGCTAGGAGGGATTCGAACCCCCGACACCACAGTTCGTAGCCGTGTGCTCTATCCACTGAGCTACAAGCCCATAATTATAACTAATTATAAATAATATTATAATATATAATTTTTTTTTTACAAATATTATTTAATTAAATTTGAAGGAAATAACAAATGTTTTTTATGAACGCGTTAAAAGATTATATTGATCATATTAATTATATTATATTTAATTTAAATGAAAATTTTACTATTTTAATTTTTTTTAAATCATTTTTTTTATATATTTGTAATTCAGTAAATTTATTATTTATTTATATATTTTCTTTTAAATGGATAAATGATTTTATTGAATTACCAGCTAATTTTAAACATAATTATATAGCTATTTTAGAAGGAAAGATTTTATTTGAATCAGCACTTGAAATAGAATTAGATAAAAATTTTTTTTCATTTTTTGAATATTCATCATTAAATTCAAAAAATTTTATAATTGGTTTTTTGAATAGTTTTTTTTTAGTTTTACCCTTTTCTGTACCTCAATTATTAGCAATTCGTGCTTTAATTATTAATGGAATACCTGCTGGTATTTGTGCTACTTTAGGTACTATTTTTGGTCAATTTATTTTTTTTAGTTTCATTTTATTTGGTTGTGAATTTTTAATAGTACCTTTTTTAATGTTTGAGCCTTTTAATCTTTTATTAGGTTTATTTTTATTAGTTAACTTATTATATAATATGATTCACAATCCTAATTTAAAAATTTTAAATTTTTCTAAAAAAAATAACCCTATTTTATTTCGATTATTTGGATTAAATCTTATTTTATCTTGGACTGAACAAACATCAATTTATAATTATTTTGGTAATTTAACATTAACTGGTTCTTCAAATTTATTAGAATTAAATGATAATATTAAACATTTTTTTTTTCATAATTTTTGTTATTTATCAGGTATTTTATTAGGTAATATTATTTTTACGATTTTATTTGGCTTTTTAATAATAAAAATAAGTAATTTTATTTCTAATATTATATTTTCAAAAATTCCATTTATAATTTTTAATGAACGTTTTCATTATATTACTTTATCTTTAATAACAATTTTATGTTTTAATAATATTCCTTATTATGGTTTTGACTATTTAATATATAGTCCTTTAGGGTTTATTTATGAAGATCGTTTTTTAGATAATAATTTACCAAAAATAGTTTATAATTCTTTTAAACGAAATAAAGATAAACCTTCATTAATAACAATAACTACAAATCCATTAAATTTTGATAAATCCGATTTAATAAAAACAGAACCAAAAACATTTCTAAAATATGAACAATATAGTTTACAATCAGAAACATTTTGGAAAAATAGAAATTATTTAAGAAATGATCAAAGAAATAGTAGTAGAAAACAAATAAAAAGTAATGAAAAAAATAATTTTAAAAAAATTAAATTTGAAGTTAATAATTATGAAACTCCAAATTTAGAATTATATAGTACCAAACTTCAAAAGAAAGAAAACGCAATTGAAGAAATTTTTACCCAATTATTTAGAAATGATATTTATCTTGGTTATCAAGATGCAAATTCAAAAAATCAAATTAAACAAGTACAAATACATCGTGAATTTCGAGAAAAATATTATAAAAATCCTGTTTATAAAGTTTTAATGAATTTAGATATGTATCCTTTTTTATTAAATCAACCAAAATCTTATAATTTAACAATAAATGATGAAATTGATTTATTTAAACGTCGATTAATTTTACAAAATTATTTAAATACTATTCAAGATTATAAAAAACTAGTTAAAACGAATAAAGAATCATATGGTGAAAAAGTCTATAACCAACAATTTAAAGGATCTTTAAGTTTAATTAGACATTTTAATGCTATTTCTTTAAATTTTGATTTTAATAAAAATAATTTAACATCAATAAATTCTAATTTTAATAAAAAAGTTTTAAAATATGATCAACCTCAATATAATAATTTTTCAAATGAAAATAAAATTTTTTTACATGAAGAATTAAATAAAGTAAATTTAGATTTATCCAAATATATGTTATTAAATAATACAGCTCCCTTTTATATTGGATGGGATACAAATTTAAGAAAATTTCTTATTAAAACAAGTTATGTTCCAAATAATTTAAAATCAGGTGATTTTTCTACTAATTTGAAAACAAATAATAAAAATATAGAAGCTGCATATTTACCACCCTATTTTAGTTTTCAATCATGGTCTCCAGCAATTGAAAATATAAAAAAAAGTAATAATTTATATTTTAAATTACCATCTTTAGAACTTTCATCTGAACAATTAGAAAATTTAAAAAAAATTTTACAATTTGATACAAATAAAAGTAATACATCTCGTAATTTAAAAACTAGTACTAATAAAGTAATTAATAAACAAACTGGTGATTTTTTATTAAATCGTTTACCTAATTATAATTGGTATTGGACTAAATCAAAATTAGATTCAAAATCAAAAAAATATTTAGAATTAGGTGAAACTTTACCATTAAAATTAGATGGTATTGCGTGGCCTGGTATTGATGATAAATTATTATTAAATAAATTATTAAATAAATAAAATAAAAAAAGTAATATTATTATTTGACAAATATTTAATTTATTTAATATAATATAAATTATATTAAATAAATTAATAAAGTATAAAAACTACGCGAACATAGTTTAGAGGTAAAATATCGCCTTGCCAAGGCGAGGTCGGGGGTTCGATTCCCCCTGTTCGCAAATACATGTGTTAAATTCAATATAAAGAAATATATTTTTTTACATTTTTATTTTATTTGTTATAATATATATTAACAAACATAAAAGTTTGGGAAAATTTTTAATTTTTAAAAATAATATAAATAATATGACTGCAATTTTAGAACGTCGCGAGGCTTCATCTTTATGGACTCGTTTTTGTGAATGGATTACTTCAACTGAAAACCGTTTATACATTGGATGGTTTGGTGTAATTATGATTCCTACTTTATTAACAGCTGTTTCAGTATTCATTATCGCATTTGTTGCTGCACCACCTGTAGATATTGATGGTATTCGTGAGCCTGTATCAGGTAGTTTATTATACGGAAACAACATTATTTCTGGTGCTGTAATTCCAACTTCAAACGCAATTGGATTACACTTCTACCCTATTTGGGAAGCAGCTTCTGTAGATGAGTGGTTATACAACGGTGGTCCTTACCAATTAATCGTTTGTCACTTCTTATTAGGTGTATGTTGTTATATGGGTCGTGAATGGGAATTATCTTTCCGTTTAGGTATGCGTCCATGGATTGCAGTAGCTTATTCAGCTCCTGTAGCTGCAGCTTCTGCTGTATTCTTAGTATACCCAATTGGTCAAGGTTCATTCTCTGATGGTATGCCTTTAGGTATTTCAGGAACTTTCAACTTTATGATCGTATTCCAAGCTGAACACAACATTTTAATGCACCCATTCCATATGTTAGGTGTAGCTGGTGTATTTGGAGGTTCATTATTCTCAGCAATGCACGGTTCATTAGTAACTTCATCTATTATTCGTGAAACAACTGAAAATGAATCAGCTAACGAAGGTTACAAATTCGGTCAAGAAGAAGAAACTTACAACATTGTAGCTGCTCATGGTTATTTTGGTCGTTTAATTTTCCAATACGCATCATTTAATAATTCACGTTCATTACACTTCTTCTTAGCTGCTTGGCCAGTAGTAGGTATTTGGTTCACATCATTAGGACTTTCAACAATGGCATTTAACTTAAATGGTTTCAACTTCAACCAATCTATTGTTGATTCTCAAGGTCGTGTATTAAATTCTTGGGCTGATATTATTAACAGAGCAAACTTAGGTATGGAAGTTATGCACGAACGTAACGCTCACAATTTCCCATTAGATTTAGCATCTGTTGAAGCTCCTTCAATTAATGGCTAATATAAAATTAAATAATTAATAAAAGTTATAAATTATATAACTTTTATTAATTAATTATTTAATTATTTAATTATTTAATTAAATCTATATAATTTATAATAATAAAACTTTTATAAAAAATTAACTATTATACTAATTTATATAATAGTAAAATATTAATAATATTTTTATTTTTAAAATAAATCTAATAATTAGAGTTTACCTAAAATAAAATTTTAAATTAATAAAGAGTAATAATTATTAGTAATTATTACTCTTTATTAATATTTATTTAAAATAATATTTATTTAAATTTTTTAATTCTTTTAAATTTAAATTTATATAATAATGTAAAAATTTGATTTTAATTATATATAACATATACTTTAATATATAATATATATTAATATAATTATATATAATGTATAGATAATTTAATTGGTGGTATAGCCAAGTGGTAAGGCAAGAGATTGCAAATCTTTTATCCCCCAGTTCGAATCTGGGTACCACCTATTTAAAAATATAATAATTTAAACTATGTAATTATAATTATTGACATAAATAAAAATTTTTATATAATATTAAATTAAGATAAACTTATTTAAATTTAGTTTAATAACCGCCCCCATCGTCTAGAGGCCTAGGACATCTCCCTTTCACGGAGGAAACGGGGATTCGAATTCCCCTGGGGGTAAATAATGAATAATTAGTTATCTATTAACTAATTATTAATTGCGGGATAGAGTAGTCTGGTAGCTCGCAAGGCTCATAACCTTGAGGTCGTAGGTTCGAATCCTACTCCCGCTATATTTCTTAAATATTTATTTAAACTTTCAATATTATACATAAATAATTAAAAAAATAAGCAACTAGTTAAAATATAATAAAAGTTTTAATATTATAAAAAACATTTTTTTACGATATTAAACCTTTTATTATTATATTTAATATATGTATATAAATATATAATAATATATATATATACATACCTACAATTGGGCCGAGCAGGATTCGAACCTGCGTAGGTATAACCAGCGGATTTACAATCCGCCCCCATTAACCACTCGGGCATCGACCCATTTTATTATTATAATTATTATGTATTACATAATATTATTTTAAACTACAATTGTCAATAATTAAAAGTTGTAATTTTATTGAATAAATATTATAATAAAAAAAATATTTAATTAAATAATATAAAATAAGATGGGTTACTAGCTCAATGGTAGAGTATTCGGCTTTTAACCGATTTGTTCTGGGTTCAAATCCCAGGTAACCCAATAAAAAATCTATTTGAAAATATTAAAAAATTAAATTAAAATATTTAATTAAATAGAAATATTATTTTTTATTTGAATTCAAAAATTTAAATAATTTATTAACTTTGTTAGTTAATAATATACATTTACTACTTTTAGTTATGACTACTATTTTCCAATTGACACTTTTATCTTTTATTACATTATCTTTTATTCTTGTAATTGGTGTACCGGTTGCTTTTGCTTCACCAAATGGTTGGAGTGAAAATAAACGTATTATTTTTTCTGGTGTTGGGGTTTGGGTTTTATTAGTGTTTGTTTTAGGAATTTTAAATTCCTTTGTTATTTAATTTAAATAATTAAAATGAATAATTTAAAAAATACATTATTCATTTTAATTATTTAAATAATTAAAACTACTTATAATTTATGAAAAACAAAATCGATAAAAAATTAATTTCTAATAAAAAAAAATTATTAAATAAAAAACTACTCCTATGGATACATCAATTTTCAATTTTATATAATTTATTAATTTTTTTAAAAAAACGTTTACATTCTAATTTTATTAATTTTCCTTCGAATTTATTTTTTATTTTATTATTACCTTTATTAGGTTATATATTAGATAAAAAGAATTTTATATATAATAATAGTAATTCTGAATTTTTTTTTAAAAAAACATTACCTGGTTTAAATAATTTTAATATGTTAATGTCATCAAATTTAAATTGGGAAACATTTAATTATACAGAATATTTTAAAAAAATTAATTGGAATAAATTAAAAAAAATTAATTATTTTGATAATTCTATTTTTCTTTGTTTTAATTCAAATTTATATAATAGAAATTATTATATTGGAATATATAATATAAATATTAATCAAAATCAATTTATTTCAAATAAATTATTAAAAAAAATACATACAAATAATATAGAAAAAAATAAAAAATTAAATAAATATTTTATTAGTGGTCGTTTTTTTAATAAATTTTTTAAATTTTCTATTGATAATCAAAAAAAACATTTAATAGTAGATAAATATAATTTAAATAAGTTAGCTTTTACTAATATCATTTTAAAAAAAAATTTTGAAAAGTTTAAACAATGGCAAGATTTTTTTTATGAATTAGATTATATTCCAATTAAATTAAATAGTATTTTTTATACAAGTATTAATAATTTAAATTATAATTTAAAATCAACTAATTTAAACAGTTTTTATAATTATGAAAATAAAGAAAAATATATTAATAAAAATAATAAAATAGAACCTTTATTTAATAATTTATTTTATTATTCAATAAATAATAAATGTAATTATTCTACAAATACTAATAAAAATTATATTTTTTTAAAAAATAATAAACTAAAATATGAAAAATTTAAAACTATAATTGAAAAACAAAATATCAAATTAAATTCTGAAATTGTTACTAAAAAAATAAATAATAATTTATTTCATTTTAGATTTTTTCAATATAAAATTTATAATAATTTTTTTTTATTAAAATATTTTTTAAATAATCAAATAAATAACTTTAATTATAATCAAAAAAATTTAAAAAATACTTTTACTTTATTATTAAATAAAGATTATTATATTAATACTAAATATAAAAATAAATTAATAAGAGAAAATAATAATAAATTTATAAACTATATTCAAAATCAAAATGAACCTAATTGGCGTAATTTACTTCGAAAAGATTTAAAAAATTTAGGTAATACTAAAACAGAAAAATTTTTGAATATAGATAAAATAAAAAATCAATGTTTAAATATTAGTAATTATCAAAATAAAACAAATAATTTAATTTTTTCTAATTTAGAAAATAATAAAAAAGAAAACAATTCTTTATTTTTTTTTAAAAATACAATAAAAAACCCAATTTCGTTATATAATCGAGAAAATAAAAATTTAGTAATTAAATTAAAAAATAAAGATTTTATTAAAACTAGTGATAAAAATAAATTCTACGATTTTAATATTAATAATAAAAAATCGTCCTTTATACCTTATTTTGAAAGAGAATTATTTTATTATTTAAATAATTTAATAAAAAGTAATAAAGTATTAGATTTAAAGAAATATTCTGATAAAATATTATTTTTTATTTTTAAAAATTATAATTTAAAAAATTCTTTAGATAAAAATGGAGTTATTAATATAAATGAAAAAAATAATTTTATACAAAAAATAGATTTTATTAAAGACCGTATAAGTGAAGCAAATTCAGATTTATTAAAAAGAAAAATGTCTGGATATTTATACCCTGATAATAAAAAAACTTATTTATTATTTATTAATAAATTAAATTTATTTAATAATTCCTTTATTAAAATTCAAGGTCAAAAAAATTTAATTTATAAATATTTTAAAAAATTTTATAATAATTTATTTTTTTTATATCATAAAAAAAATTTAATTAATATAGAACAAATAAATTATAGTAATAAAAATAAATATTTTTATTTAAAAGATAAATCCAATTTAATTAAAACTAAATTTTTTTTTGGTAGTGCAACTATGGATTTTGGATTAAATTTTAAATATGATAAAAATTTAAATATAAAACTAAAAAAAGAAAATATTAAAATAAAATATAAACCTAATTTAAATTTAATTTATAATAAAAGAAGATTAGATGCTAAACTTCCTTTTTCTTGTAGTTATCCTATAAAAGATGAATTTTTATTTAATAATCTTTATTATAATTCACTTTTGTTTAATAAAAAGAATTATTATATTTTTGATTCTCATCAATATAATAAAATAAATTTACCTTATATTAATAATAAATTATTAGAAATTAATGATTATAATGAAATATTTTTATTTCCAATTAGTTATAAAAGTCATTTTGAATATAATATAAATTATAATATTTTAAATTTTTATTATTCTAATATTATTAATAATTTTAAAAATCTTTTTAATTCAGATTTATATGAGTTTGTTACATTTCAACAATTTTCTCTTTTAATACAATTTATATTTTTATTTATATTTTTACAATTAATTAATAATTTAAAAGATAATTATGGACAGTCTTTTTTAATTGCTTTTAAAAATTTTTTTAATAATTTTGAATTTGATGCTTTAAATAATTTAAAAATAAAAGTTGGCAAAACAGTAAATTTAAAAAAAATAAAATTTAATAATTTAGTTGGTGGAAAATTTTTTTTGCAAAACTTTAATCAAACTATATTATTATTAAAAAATTCTAAATATGGTTTTCAATCTAATTTAAATATTCAAAAACCTTATTTTGAATTTAATTTAGTTTCTAAAAATAAAAAATTTTTTATTTATAGTAAAAATAAAAAATATAAAAATTTATTTGTTATATTAAATAAAAAACAAAAAAATTTACTTTTAAATTTTATTTATAATCCTTTTAATTTATTAATTTTTACTGATAATTTAAATAAAATTAATAATAAATTATTTATAAAAAATTTAAAAAATATAATTAATATTAAAGGTTTTTTATTAGTAGGTCCTCCGGGTACTGGAAAAACTTTTTTAGTAAAAGCTTTATCAGGTGAAGCTGATGTACCAATTCTTTTAGAATCTGGTGAAAAATTATCAAAATTAAATTTTCAAAATGACACAATATCTGAAAATGCTAAAGGGGCTTTACAATTAAAAAATTTATTTAATAGAGCAAAAAAATTATCACCTTGTATTTTATTTTTAGATGAAATTGATAATGTTGGCAAAAATAGAAAAGATGTTTTAATTGATTATAATAAACAAAAAGTAAAAAATTATTCAACAACAAATTCATTAGATTTTTTATTAAATAAAACTAAAAAAAAAAATTATTTTACTAAATTAAAAAAAAAAACAAATTTAAATTTACAAAATACTCGTTTTATAAATCTAAAAAAAAAAATTAATACTAATAATAATGAATTAAATAATAAATCATTATCAATGCTAACACAATTATTATGTGAATTAGATGGTTTAAAAAATAGATGTGATCTAGTTATAATTGGGGCTACTAATAGACCTAAAATTTTAGATCCTGCATTAATAAGACCTGGAAGATTAAATAAAATTATTTATATTGATCTTCCTGGAAAACAAAAACGTTTTGAATTATTAAAATTTTATTCAAAAAATAAAATAAATAAAAATACTAATATTAATTGGGACTTTTTTTCTAATCAAACAATCGGTTTAAGTGCAGCTCATTTATCGTCCTCTATAAATACAGCGTTGTTAAAAACAATTTATAATTTAAAATTTGAAAAAAAATTATTAGGATTTAATAAAATGAACGATAATAATTTAAATTCATTATTTTTAATTCATACTTTTGAAAATATTGAATATGGTATAGAAACAATTAAATTTAAAAATTTATCTTTTCAATATAAATCTTATGAATTAGGATTTTTAATCAATCAATTCCTATTAAATAATAGTTATTATAATCAATTAAAAATAATTAATTTATTTAATTTTTCAAATTATTTTATTTATTTTAATATATTATATTTAAATAAGAATAAAGTTTTACATTTTTATAATCAAATAAAAGTAAAAAAATGGATAAATAAAAAAAAAAATAACTTAACTATAGTAAAAAAAATTTTAAGAACTATATTTTATAAAAAAAATAAAAAATTTATTAGATATTTATATTTATTAAATAATAAAATAAATATTAAATTATTTGTTATGAAAAAAAAGAAAAATTATGTTATTTTAAAAAATTTTTATAAATATTTAAATAGATTATTTAAAGTACATATTTTTAGTAGCTCTATTTTAATTTTTTCCACTTATATATTAAATAATCCTTTAATAATAGGATTTAACTTTTTATATAATTATTTAAAATTTAAAATAAATATTAAATATAATATTTTAATAAAAAATAAATTAATTTTAACTTTAAATAAAAATTTTTTAATATTTAAATACAATAATATATTAAAATATAAATTAATTTGGTATAATTTTAAATTAACAAATAATATTTACTTTTTTGCTCATAAAAAATTTTTTTATAAAAATAATAAAATTTTTTCAAGAAATCATTTAAATCTGAGTTTAAATTATAAAAAAGTTAATGTTAATATAATTAATTTATCTTTTATTTATGTTATTTTTAATCAAGAAAGAAAAATAGAGAAAAATATTCATTATAATAATCAAAAAAAATTTTTTAATAAATATTATATAAATAATTATAAAAAAAAAAAAAAAATTCAACAATTAATATTAAACGATTATAGTTTTATTAATAGAGTATCGTTTTATTTAGCGGGTAAAGCTTTAATTTTAATTTTATTAAAAAAAAATATAAATTTAAATTCTTTACATTTATGGTTAATTAAAAATAAATTTGAAAAAAATAAAATAAAAAAAAAAAAATTTATAAAACAAGTAATTAAAAAATTAATTACTAAAGAAGAATTTGAAAGTTATTTATTATTTCTTATTACAGGATACATTTCAGAAATTAAATTTTTATTAAATAATAATATTAAAAATTTGTCAAATATTTCAGTAAATGAATTAAAAGAAATAGGTTGGTTATTAAATTTTATGATTAATAAAACTTTTTTTTATAACTCAATAAAAGTAGAATTATTAAAAAAAGTTTTAATTCAAAATGTTAAACATTCATTTAAAGTAAATAATAAAAAAATTATTAAAAATAAACAAAATAATACTATTTTATTTGAACAAAAATTAATAATATTAAAAAATCAATTTGATAATTATTTTTTATTTAAAAATAAAATATTTATTACTTTAAATTATCAAAAATTTAGTTTTTGGGATTCAATATCTTATTGGTGGGAACCGAATGTAAAAATAAAAAATATACATATTATGTATTGGTCATTTAGTAAATATAAAAAATTTAATTTATTTAAATTAGTTTCTAAAAATTCATTAAAATATAATTATTATTTTAATATAATTAATAATAAATTAAAAAATAATTTAAATTATAAATTAAAAAATAATTTAAATTTGATAAAAAGAAATAAAAAACTAGATTTTAATAAAAATTATTATTTAAATTCAAATATATTGTTTAATATTAATTTATTAATACAATTTTTTAAATTAGAAATAAATTGGAATTATTTAGTATTAATTGAGTATTATATATTAATGTCAAATATTATTTTTAATTTAACTAATAAAATTTTTAATATATTAGATATAAATATTGAATTATTAGATTATTTAATTTATTACATTTTATGTAATGAGCGTTTTTATCAATTTGAATTAGAAAAAATTTATTCTATATATTTTAATAATAAAAAATAATAAAAAATAATTATTGTTTTTTTTTTTATTTTTATTTATAATAATTTATATTGAAAAGAAAATTTTAAAATTAAATCTTATTTATTTAAAGGCCTTTAATTATATATTTTTTTAATATATAAATAGAAAATTAAAAATAAAAAAGGAATTCAACAAAAATCATTTTATAATAAATAAATATTTAATAAAAAATATTTTAATAAATATTTATT
>JAULKP010011626.1:0-13357 GCA_032356005.1 Ulothrix subflaccida
CTATCCTTAGTTCTTACTCCTTGTATCTATCCTCCTGGAAGGAGATACTACTTAGCTTCCTATCTATCTTGGGGGGTGTATATATAGTATGGACACTACGTAACATATCTTAGAATCGTGATATGAGAGCACCCCATTAAATCGCGTATAACGTCGATACACGCATTTTTTCAATTCGCGTATGATTCCCTGTACGAGGTTTGAATCGATTATACGTCGATTCTAGAGCACTTTTAATCGTGACTACTTACATAACGATTGCATCTGGAATGCGTATAAGGGTAGTAAAGTACCCCATTAAAAATAATGTATAAAATCATTATATTGCTATTGATTAGACACCTAGTATAGTCGATACTACTCTAGGGCAATTGTGCCCAGTAGATAACACTTCAAAGGAGAATGAGACAATGCAACCGATCAACATGACAATCCGAATTTTGGACGATATCCACAATGGTTCGGAAGATTCGCGTATGTGGGCTGGTAACATCTCTCCCGATAACATGGGATTGATACGCGATTATGTAGAACGAGATACAACACAATTCGACGATGGAGAAGTAGCCTATTACGTGCTCAATGCTAACGGTCTTGAGTTGCTTCGCATTGCAGGACATGAGAAGAAAGCCACCGAAGGAGTTCTACAACAACTAGACCTATTCTAGGTCGTTCCGAGTCTAGGCGATTAGCGGCCCTACCAGTGGCATTCACTGGCTAGACTCTTCGGTAAGTGTAGTTTCTTAACTAGTTGGAGATAGAGACAATGGAAACGGGAAAGCTAGAGCAATCAGTATTAGAGCTAATTCGATTAGCTAACATCGATTTTGACGACGTAGGAGGACTCCCAGCAGTTCGAGCAGCCTACTTCCAAGTAGGAGAGGCACTAGGCGAATTGAAAGCCTTATTGATGTTTTCAGACCTTCCAAATCAGATGAATTTTAATTCATTAGCTGGAGCAGAATTCTATACCGCAATAGCTCAATTAGAGCTTGCATCTCTCAGCATGAAAAAAGCGTCTTTTAACATCGGTTCGAGTCGGTTGTAACTTTAACTAGTTGGAGATCTTGAAAATGTATTACCCAGTCCACATCGAGTACACATCAGGAATTAAGCGATCTATCAAGCTTAATTCATTGGTTGAATTGAAGGCAGCAGTATCAACCATCGCATACGATATCCTGGAAGGAAACGTAAAGGATTCGTACTTCTTTGTAGGGTGTCGATACGCAGCACTGACAAGCAACAACCGACAAAGCCACGTTACATACATTGCGAATAGCGTACTAGCCAAGCTTGTAAAGACTCGCAACCTCTTTACGCTTCCCGATACATTCACAGCTTTAATTGCCAAACTACGATAGCCCCCAATGCGGAATTAATTCAGGAGAGATGAACATGTTAACTAATGTAACCTATACAGACTTTGAAGCGATTGACGAGTACCTTGATTGGCATCAGGAGCGATACGGGGAGTATCCCCAGGGGAGTATTCTAGACGATGGGTATGAATTCCCTCCCATCATTATCGAGAGAGCGGAGACGACTATTTGCACAGCCCAGGACCCGATTAGGACTCTAGGAGATTGCCTAGTCGATGGACTAGCCGAAGAGATCACAGCGAAGATTCTAAAAGACTTTCGAGGATAGTAATGTAATGAAGTTTACATACGGAATAGACCTTTACTCAGAAGTTAAAATCCCATCTGGTAGATACTTCGATATCGACTCGCTATCGTGGTTTGATTGGCTCGCAGATGGACCCGCAATAGTAATCAGAGTTAACGGACCAGTGGCCACGATTAGACTTGGCGAACAAGGGCACCAAAGAGCCATTCAAGTAGCATCGATCACATTAGTTAGCATCGATTAGACCGAGAACGACACACCCCAAAACTACAGACCTCGTCTTATCCACGAGGTTTTTTTACGTCCATAGCGAATACCCCCCAATAGGGTGGATCGATTTTAAGACACCTAGGACAGCGATACAAGCGTTTTTTTCAATGTGGCTGGTATTATGCTCCCAGGTGCTCGTAACGCCTATGCGTTGAAGTCTACCCCCTAGGCGGTCGAATTATTGGCGGTCGGACCTTCCTGGAAGGAGAATAGACCTAGGAGCCAGGGAGCGAACGCCCCAAGATCTATTTTGTACACTGTACAACTAGTGTACACTCATGACACGAAAAAACCCCCCTGAGATCACTCAGGAGGGTACGAGGTTTTAAGGCTGGAGACTATCGACTACTCTTGACCATCAAGCCACGCATCGTAAACGGTACGTATATAGGAGGTAGATCGACTCTGAGGACGACGAGATAATTCACCCCCATTACAGTATCCTTCCATCGCTGCACATAGCACATGGAATTCTTTCTTTAGACCTCCATCGCCCTTAGTTGGCCTCCATGAATTCAATTTAGCCACGTATGGATTGCCGATAGAATCGGTAGCAACTAGGCGAATGAACCCAAGAAGAGTTTCGATAGGATATTTGGCCGATAGTTCGAGCACAGCAAGTACCCAGGATGAGTCACTCCAAGCCTTCCATCCACTGAATTCGTAAACGTGGAATTCTTCAGACTCGCCCTCGTCGTCGACTACAGCGATTTTTTCGATATCGTGGATTGCATGGATTACGGTGACGATATCGGAGAACACTGGCAGATCGGAGAACAGCAAGTCCACTTGTTCCGACTCTTCCAGGATGATTGGCTTGCCGTTATCGCCTTTGATATGTGGAAGGAACTTCCTGGAAGCAGAGAGCGATTGACCACTCGCAAGGAGGATACACGAGGAGATCACTTCCTGGATAGTTCGCTCCCATCCATTCCCGATACCCCTAGCGTGAATCACATCGGCAAGAGATCGTGATTTTGTTTTCTCATCGATACCCGCAATACCAGAATCGGTTGGAGTAATGAACACATTCGCCATTGCCCCCTTAGGTAGATCGTGAACGTAATCGAGAGCAATACCACGATGGCCCGCGTCCAGCATTCGAGCATAGCCATTAGTCCCAATGGTAAAACCTCCTCGGTGCCTTTGAAAACCGTTTCGGTTGATATCATTAGCGATATCCAAATAGTGAGATCGAGTAGAGGGGCGATTGTGAACACTTTGAGTAGCTTCCCAGTACCCTACCGAGTTTGCGACTTTCTTATCTGCCTTAATCCACTTCCACAAAGGGAGATCGTTTGTAGGGTTCAATGGCGTTTCGTCAGGAATCTGTGAAGTACCGTCTTCACCATACGACCATCCTGGACGATCACCACAATTGATTGCAATCAATGCTTCTTTGACTTCCGACAAATCGACCTCCCCCAGGTAAGTATTCTTTTCAGAGTTGTACAAGAACTCTCCTTTGAGAGTTACAGTAGTACCAGACACATTCACTAATTCAACCGACTTTACAATCTTACTCATGATCTATTTTCCCTTGCTCGCTTGGAGCTACAAACTGGTCTAATCGGTAGACCACCGCATCGGCAATTGTTGCCGACTATGTGAGATATTAGGGTAGATCGGAATTCACGACAAGCCTAGTTGAAAGAATATTTTGATTTTTTACGAAAATTCTCGCATCCCCCGAATAGGGGGTATGAGATCGGAGTACCAGATACAGCAGATCGGAACGAACCAGGACCGAACCAAGGCGAAAAACCTCAGCGATTTTTTTTCGCAATGGAGACACTGGCCGATGAAAGGAAAGAGCCTAGAGGACATAGGAAAAATCTCCAGGGGAGGAGTAGAGAAGAGAGGGAGGAGAGGAGTGTACCTATACGTATAGGAGAGAGTAGAGGCTACCTAGAGGCCCACGCGCTTGAGTGCTCAAGCGAGTAAATAAAAAAACCCTCTCTAATCAGAGTAGAGTAGGAGGGTGTAGAAGTGCCCGCGCTTAACCGCTCAAGCACTATTCCTGGAAGAGAAGCTTAGTTATGCTCTGGTTTGAACATACACAATTTATGTGTCTGCTTCATCATTTTATCAATTACTTCGAATAGATTATTCGTAACTGCATCAGACATCTTACCTTGTGCTCTTTGTTCTCTAATGTTCACCATCATATTCTTAGTTAGTAGTGCAATGAGTAGTACTACATACTTGTTGTATGCCATTGGTTTGAAGTCATTAGCAAGAGACATACTTTGAAAGATCATTCTAAGAGATTCGAAACCTCGTTGAAGTGCAATGATGTTTTCTTTTGCGTTTACTGTATTAGAGCCAGAAGCTCTAAGGATATGTTCTAGAGACTCTATCTCAGTTGTGTAATCCTGCGGAATGATTAGTAGGTTGACTACTACTGCGGCTAGTTCTTTATCGTTGTCTGTCATATGTCTAACTCCTCTACTAGTTTCTTTACATCTGAGAATTTACGTTCTAGTACATCGTTCCAGTTAGCTATGGAACTATATCCACTTAGTTCAATTACTTTAGCTTTGACTTTATCTTTAACTTCATAGTTTGCTCCATTGTCTTCGTCTATTGGATAGCATTTATTGATTGCTCCTAATAAACAAAAGCATACTGCTGTAGGAGATTCGGAATATGTTGCATCTCCATCAGTATCTCTAGCACATGTTCCTTGTGTCCATTTATCTGGAGTATCGAGTAGTTCTTTGATCTTCACTATACATCTACCTTTTCTAATACTTCGCGTATTTGCTCGAATGTTGCTTCGTGGTCATTCCAATCACTAAGGAATGGAGTAGGGTATCTACTGGTTACTTCTGCTTTTATTTTATCGTATACATCGTTGTGCTCTTGGGGATCTGGATAACATTTGAATATTGCTCCGATGATACAGAAGCAACTAGCTCCGTCACTATTAGGATCTATTGGTACTCCTCTAGAGTCTCTTGCGTTTACTTCTTTAGTCCACTTGGATTCATCTGTAAGTAACTCTTTGATCTTCATATGTCGAGTTCCTTTAGTACTTTGTGTATATCTTCAAAGGTAGTGTCTTCGCCATCATTCCAATCAACTATATAGTCAGATTTGAATTCTTTGTTCTGTTCTTTTACCTTCTCGGTTACTCGTTCTACTAGTCTGACAACTATTTCGAAGCCTCCATAGCATTTTTGTATCGCTCCGATAATACAGAATGAACAAGCTTTAGGATCTTGTACATCAATGTCTACACCATCTTCATCTCTGGCATATGTCTTCTTAGTCCATTTAGTTGCATCGCTTAGTAATTCATGTGCTTTCATTCTTCTACCCATCCTATTCCTGGAAGAAAAGATTGTATGTCGCCTATACCGTAATAGGGATGAACTATTAGTTCTTCCCAATGTAGAATTAACTCTTTGCTTATTGATCCTTCAATCCATTGAAGTCTGTACATTTTGCTATTCCTTTAGCGATTAGTTATTCTGGAAGGGAAAGTAGGTAATCGATTCTTCTAATTGCGTCTACTACTGTAGCTTCGCTTAGTCTAATAGAAGGTACGTGTTTGTACTTTTTACCTAAACATAAAAAGTTAAATTGTTTCTCTGTTATACCTAGTAGTTGTATGGTTGTTACAGAACCTAGAGTACATGCTTTATCTTTATCATGTATTGCTCTAGCCCATCCAGCTACACAACACATTGTTCCACAATCTTCGAATACTGTAACTGGGTTAACTGGTGTACCATTGGAATCTACAGCTAATTCAGGGTATTGAAACTTCTCTGGAGTCTCTATTAGATGATGTTTAATCTCTCTGAGCAATGTTCTATTCATTCTATTCCTCGAATCTCATTAGGGTTGGTTCTACGAATTCTAGACCTTTATGGTCTTTGTATTCATCGGGCTTTACTATTGCTAGTGTGTGATCGGATCTATTAGACCATTGGACTAAGGTTCCCGTATACCAAGTGTTCTTCCAGTCAGTCCCTTCGAGATGTTTTAGGTATTTGACTCTTCTACCCAACATCCCAGGAACGTAATCGATTGGGATATGTGCTTCGTATTGATCTTCCCCAATGGGATTCCTGGAAGAAGAAGTATGATTGTCAATCGATTGTTGGGAGTGTCGAGATGTCATAGCCGTCTTTCATTAGGAGGTAATCGATTCGTTTGATTGCTTCTACGTAGTCTGCTTGTCCTAGATCTACTCCAGGATAATCGTCTAAGGGTTCACAATAAAATAAAAACTCTGATTGCTCATACGTTAGACCTAGCTTATCCCGCATATCTACGTACATGTCTGGTAAATTAGGGTGTTGGTGTATCCATATAGCTTCTGCGAATCCTGCAACACAAGCACATGTTCCGCATTTATGATTGAGAATTGCTACCACACTTCCTACACGCCATGATTTGTAGTCGAATTGCTTGTAGTGAGTGATGATTGTGTTTCGAGTTGTTACTAATAGTTCTGCGTTGAGTTTAAGCATTTTCTTCTTTCCACTTAGTGTATTCGTCGGATAGTAGATAGTTGATACGATGTATTGCGTCTTCGTATGTTGCTTTCTTCAGATCGATCTCATCGAGTCCGAATCTAGCAAAGCATAAGAATAAAAAGGAAGCTTCTTGATAATTTAGATCTAGCAGTTCTCTTGCTGTATCTTCTACTTCAGAGAATCTAGAGCTAGGAGCACCAAGAGCACAAGTCCAACCAGCTACACATCCTGATGTGCCACAGTTATGGTTTAACATATCTGCTTCGAGTAGCCCTACATTCTCTTCCTGATAAGGCATATCAGGATCATTAGATAACCATTTATGGTAATTGAATTGTTTGTGGTGTTGTAAAATTGTGTGTTTTACTTCAAGTAATAGTTCTCTATTCATAATACATTTCCAATTCGTTGATAGGTACTTCTTTGATAATGCCTTTATCGAATTCAAGCAACTCGATTATTGCGTAGCATGGATAGCCAATTTCGTATGGTATGAATTGTAGGATTAAACACTTTACTACTGAGTGTTTATCTGGTTTTTTCCAGAGAGCTAATCGATTGACCATTACATTACCTCTGGAATTAGTGAAAGAGTATCAAGGGAGCGAGTAAGCATTACGTATTTGAGTCGGCACTCTACGGCACGTTCCCAGTCTAACTTTGCCATTGGATGTGGTACTAGAGATGTTCCATAGAATACTACGTTTCTATGCTCTAAACCTTTCGAACCGTGACCACTCGATAGGACAATAGCGTCTTGATCGATGGTATCTGGTTTCTTGAATTCGTTTTCGATAGATTCGTGTGCTTCTCCTACAGTACGGAATGAATTGTTGGAGAGGATACACTGAATAGCTGAATCATGATCCTGTATTACCATTCTGGATGATTCAGTTTTAGCGTATTTGAGTTTACGTTCTAACTTTGTCTGATACTTAGCTTCCCACTTGGAATCGAGTAGAGTCTTAGTTTCGTACTCTGAACCAATCCAGGACTTTAGTGTTCCTGCGATATCGGAGTGTATTACTACTTGGTTCGAATTGGACTTTCGAAGAGTGTAGTACTTTCGAATCAATGGAGCATTGGTGCGACATATGATTAGTGCTCCTGTGTCTACGGAAACTTCTTCCAGGGATTCTGGTCGATTGACATTACCCACTGGGCACTTAGGACGATTCTGGATTGTTGGTACAATTTCTCTTGCAAGATCTAAGTGAGATGATGGACATCTCCAGCAGATAGAGAGAGGTAATTCCCTAGCTCCAATGGCTTTCTGGAAGAGAGATAAGGAATCAGGCATTGAGCCAGTAAAGGCATAGATAGCTTGGAATTCATCTCCTACTGCAACTATACGTTGTCCCCACATTTGGGCTAATGCAGAGCGAATAGGTGAGAGGTCTTGTGCTTCATCTACAAAGAGATCTTCAACGGATTGAAGACCCCATTGATGAACAAATGGAAGCCATTGCATATCATCGTAGTCACACTTCCAATAGAACTTACCTGCTTTGGATTTGGTTTGTTCTGCTGATGCGATGATTACCTTTCGAGTATCATCTAGGATCTCTTCAGGTGTTAGCTCGATATCGAGTCGTTCATCTTGAAGTATCTTGAGTAACACAGATTCTGAATCGTTGGGATGGTAAGCTTGTGACTTAGCCCAGGAGATAGCAGATTTGATTGCTGCTAGTCTAGTCCATTCTGCTGCATTAGTTGGCCTTTGTCCTCCGAAGAGGAGATCTAGGCATAGCCAATGTGCTTTGGACTTATCAAGCATAGGTCCTTTACTTCCAGGAAACTTACTCTTGCCAAATGCATGAAATGTACTTGCAATTTGGTTCTTGAGAGGGTTGAGAGATTCTTGCATCTCAACTGATGGTGCTTTGTTGAAGCATAGAATGACAGAGTTGTTTGGGGCTACATCTCTGATGGTTGTGCTTTTACCTACTCCAGCTTTTGCATTGACTACTAGGTTCTCACCATTGGATACTGCTGCTTTAATTGCTTCTTGTTCTGGAGTGAGAGCGAACTTCTTAGCGATTTTGGTCTTGGACATTGTGTATTCCTCAATTGGAAAGTGGAACGAAACGGAAACTACTTAACTCGAAATGCTGGACATGTAAGGACGAAGATTGTATCTTTGCCTGTTGATCCTTCGTGCCATACTCCTTTAGGCCATTGGGATAGTTCTTCTCGGATGAATCTTTCTGCGATTACTCGCATAAATTCAGAGACGTTGAATGATTGGTCATAAGTGTAATACTTACGAAATGGTTTTTGGGAGTCTGTTGCAATACAGAGAATTCGAGATCCTCTTCGCTCTGTTGCTGGTAGATATCGAACTAGGACAGAACGCATTTTAGAAACTCCTTATCTTGTTGTTTGATTTTGTAATCTAATTTGTTTTGGTGTAGCAATTGACTCCTGGAAGAGAAGATAATGACGCTAAGGATACAACCTATTGAGTGTAGATAGTATTTATTATCTCCTACTGATTGAAGAGAGATTTCACCCTTTAATAACGCATCGTAGGAATTGCGATTATCTTTTGGCATTGGTATGGTACTCTCTTCTACTCTACGTAGGGCATCTACGAAGCATGTATGTCCTGGCATTAGCTTCCATACTTCTTTGACAAATGCTCTCTCTCCTGGAGTCATTACGGTATCTAGTTTATCGGACCAGTGACCTACTTCAGTAAGTGCTTTGGCTTGTTCAATGATTTGTTTTGCTCTTAGTGCTAACATGGTTCTTTTGCATCCTCAGTAAGGTTGAAAGATAGTGAGAGTTGTTTGAGGCTATCATCAGATAACTCTTTAACAAGAAGCGTCTTACCCTGAATCTTGGGTAGTAGTTCTTCTGGTTCAGAGTATGGAACAACGAATTCTTTGAATGGTCTTTCGATTGGAAGAATCGTGGTATGCGAAGTCTTAATCCAATCTGGTTTGTACTCATCGAGGATCATTACTGCTTTACCAGTAATAGAGAATAAATGGTCTGGTGCATCGGTCCATACTAGGATACAAGTATCAGGGATGAGAGATCGATTGGTACTATCGAATGGTTGGTCATATCCGGTGTACCCTTCGACTCTCCAAGGTCTGAAGAGTCCATCGACGCATAGGTAAGCATGAGTTGTTTCGCGGGACATGAATCGCCACGATGTATTCATAACTCCATCCATGTGGCACTTCTCGATTCGGAGAAGCTTTTGATAATCTTCTGAAATGATTATCTTTTGCCTCTCTTCTAGAATTACGTGGTGTGTCCAATGGAATCGCATTGCGTTGTGGTACAAGTTAAGAAGTGATTCTTCGATACGTCGAAATCTATTAGCCATTATTCGTATTTCCTTTCAGATAGTTTTAGATCGTACTGTTTGATAATTTGTGCAAGCACTTCACCACGAAACCCAATTGGATACTTTTTCGTGAACTCTAAGCAATATTCTGTTGGTAGCTTTACTAGTTTGTTTACGTGAATTTTAGATACTACTTCAATGTGAATAGTGTCACTCTCTTCGTTGTAACACTGAAACACTTTCAAGTAGTAGGGTAACTGTGGAAAGTGTATCTCAGTGCTAATCATACTTTCACCAATCCTTTCGAAAGTTTTTCGTCGAGACGATTCACGAAATTGGATGAAGGGACTTTGTAGTGGTAATCCCCTGGGCCTTGGTAATTGACTCCCATGACTGCGAGATAGTTATCTCCATCGGACCAAGAGATAAGCCACTGGTATGAATTAGTAAAGCGTGACTTCACTTTGAATTGAGATCCATCTTTGAATTCGTACACTGAAGCGATACCGTTATCAGATATTTTCTTTGGTACTTCTAAGGTCAAAGGATCTAGTACATTAAAAACTACGATTCTACCCTTTGGAAAGCGGAAAGATTCGTAAAGACGTTTGGCACTATGTTCAACTAACATTATTCAACTCCTTAGAGTTACAAGGGTCTATTTGACGACAAAGCAAAATTAAGAATCTTGCTTCAGAGATGGGGATTTTGTAGTGGGAAGCGAATCCCTCTACTGAAATGAAGTTGTTAATCCAATCTAGTCGGATTTCTTCAAGTGTCATTTTCCATAATGGGTTCATTATCGAGTCACCGTGAAAGAGTTATCAGAATTCATTGTCCAGTACACTTTACTTCCTTTGTACAATCCGATACCAGATGTGCCATTCGTATCAGAAGCATGAACTACAAGAGATGGAATCTTCATGTAGTCGGTTAACCAACAACCATTATGATTTTTGTAGTGGTGTTGTTGGAGGAGAGTAGCTAATTCGTCGAACATGGTTCGTTCCTGGAAGATAAGGTAAGCCACTGGGGAAGAGTCGAACCGTAGGGGACTAGATTGATTCGACAACCACAATCATCACCATGCGATAAAAGTGGGGTTCGTACTTCTTTATCGAAGCACTGAGAGCAAAAGTGTTTTACAGTTCTCCACTTTGCTATTCTGTATTCACCCCATGACCAGATTGATTCGTTGGGGTCTAGCTTGCATTTGCAAGTAGGGCAGGACTTCCGAGAGTTTAAAGATACTCTTCGGAAGTATTCGTTATGCATTCTAACTTTCATTGTGTTCCTCAATTGGAAAATTTGTTCCGTCGAGATAGTTATCTATCGAGACTGGATAGCGATGAACAATACCCCCCCCACTTGGGTAGAGGTAAAACGGTCGTTTGTCGAGAGATGACAAGTAGAATCTATATCGGAAAATAATGCAATAGGACTTTATAAAAATTTTATAGATTATTTTATACCCACATGGGGGGTAAGAGCGAAGCGATGGGGGGGGAGTATTAGGGGGTGCGATATCGAAGAGGGTACTAGGACGATATCGGAAGAGTATCGAAGAGAGACGATACCGAAGAGAGGAACGAATCGGAACCAATAAGGAACCGCGTACATGTATGTATTATGTGTGTACGTGTGGGTGTGTACGTGTCCAGGGGAGCGTATGGGCGTGTATGTGTACGTATATGTGTTATGTGTGTGTATACGTACTCAGGCCCATACGCTATGCGTATTAACGCTTGACCGCTCAAGCGAGACTATCGGGGTATCATTCCTGCTATACCTAGTAATAGCATTGTTAAGGCGATGTTGATTAATAGTAATACTCCCATTCCCATAATAAATCGTACTAGGAAGATTCCGAATCGTCTGTTGAATTCATCGAATGACATTCTTCTTCTCCTTCCTCAAGTTCTTCGAGTTCAGTATCAGTTACACAAAGTTCACAAAGGCACATAGTATTATTCCTTTCGAGGTCTTCCGCGAGGTCGCTTAGGTTTAGCTGGTGGTTTAGGTTCGTCTTTTCTTCTTGCTCCACATCGTTTGAATGTGTACTCTGGATTCTCTTTCTTGAATGTACTTAGGGTTGTAGTACATAGGTTGTTGAATGCTCTTTGAATTGTCGTAGGTGCTTCTCCTTTGATTAGGAGATATACAAGAGACATTTTCGCTGCGTCTTCTATTGTCTCACTCTGTAATCTGAGACGACTAATAGAAATAAGTTCGCTATTTTTTATTAAATGTCTTTGGGCTGGATGTCCTAGAGGCGATGATAGTACGTACATGTTGTTCCAATGCTGAATTAAGTAGTAAATGAAAAAACCTCTCTTAGGATCAGCTAAGAGAGGCTACGTCGAGTATTAGCTACAGGTGGATGTTAGCTTTTACCCTTGGCGTTTTTAGCTATAGCTCCTTTGCGGGCGATAGCACTTCTCTCTGTGGACGATAAGACTTTAGCTCTAGCAGGTCCTCCCACCTTTCCGCCTTTAGCTCCAAGTACTTGGGCTGCTTTGTTAATAGCCTTATGTCGTAGTGGTTTTTTAGCCATGTTTAACTCCTGAATTGTAATAGTATACTAAAAGAATATATAAGTCAATAGCTACCTTTTTCGGGAAGGTCCTCTTACTGTAGCTCTACCTTTTACGGTTACAGATGACTTGACCTTAGCTACTGGTGTCTTCTTTGCTGCTTTTTTAGCGGGTGCTTTCTTCTCTACTTCTTTCTGCTCTACTCGCTTACGCTTCTTTCCGCGAGTAGTTGCTCTACCAGTTACTTTGACTCCATTCGCTCTATTGGCTTTATTAGCCATTTTACGATTGGACTTCTTGTTAGCTTTGTCTGGTTGAAGTGAATCAGCTTTCTCTTTATCTTTGACCATGATTGTCTCCTGGAAGGAAAGATAATAGAGTAGCATAGTAATTTAACTATGTCTAGTTATTTTCTAAGAATTTCTACTATCATTCGGATAATGATTAAAACAGTAATAAATGTCATTATCCAAGTTAGAGTTACTATGTTCATTTAGTACCTCGTATATCTAGTTGTCTTTCGAGTAGCCATTTTAAGTATGTTAGTTTAGTTTCATTTACTTTCGTAAACTCGTTGGTTACTGTCTGAGCTATTTCAATAGTATTGATTAACATTCTTATCTCTTCAGTTAATAAAAGCACTTGGGCAGAAATCATTATCGGTTTCTCTTTCGTTTTTGTATGGTTGCTACTTGAGGTAGATATACGTACTCTATCTTGGTCTTACCGCTCTTTGGAGTAAGATGACCATGAATGTACTTTTGCTTCTCTTCTCCTGCGTATAGTAGTACTCCATGTGGTTTGAGAGTGTTGACTACATCGTTGATTAGGGAGATGATATTCTCAGTGCTCTTAGGATTGGTTTTATCCCCACGAATTTGAAATGCCACTGTAGGGCAGGGGTTTGGTAGCGTATTCAGTATGTATTCGAAAGTGTAAGATAGTTTCTTCGGTAGAGGTAGAGGATCTAGGATCTGTATCGACGGAATCACATTGTATCCTGCTTCTTGCCATAGCCTTGAACACCATCGGGACTTGTAGACGTTGTACAAGTTCATCACTAAGGGCCACGCTCTTGGAAAGCAAGAGTAATCTGGTCCTACTAGAGATTTGATTGATGGATAGTTCTGTAG
>JAULKP010011737.1:0-13264 GCA_032356005.1 Ulothrix subflaccida
CTTTCTCCAACGATGCAGTGTAATCTGGACGGCAGCTCGACTTGGTCGATGTTTGTCAAAGACGTGAGAGAGCGCCGACAAGGTATCTGTGCACATGATTTGCAAGGGCAGGCTGCACGGCACGAAACATAGGCAGACAGAGACAGGCAGACAGAGAAAGTCCATTGTAGGCGTACTCAGTCAGGAAGATCGGCCACGCGCCCTGTGGGCGGAGCAGCAGCATGTTGAGGGGCACAGCTGAGCTGAGCACTACAAGATCGCTGTGCTAATCAGGCGGCTTGCATGTACAAGCTGGAGTGCTGACAAGTTGGAAGTTACCAGAGGCGGGGCGCAGAGCAGCCCACGGGCACTCTGCGCCCTGCAACGGTTGCACACCTGTGCGATGATCACATCGTACCAGCTTTATTGGCGCGCACATGCATGGTGGACGTAACAACTGCAAACTCAAGCGTTGGTGCACAGTGCCGAGTTGCTACCAATCAAACCGACAGACTGCGCCCACTCATGTATGTACGGCGACCACCACTGCCAACAGTTGATTGTCGCATGTCGTCTGAGACGACGGTTCCGCCGTCACACTGCTCCGAATCCTATGTGCGGCCGATCGAACGTCGCATCTCGTACAGCTTCTTCGCCCTTTCCAGCCTCTTCTCCTCCCGGTCCATCTCCTCATCAGTCATGTTGAGCAACCGTTCGACTTCCGCCTCCGCCTGTGCCGCCCGTTTTTCTTCCTCCGTCGTGGCGTCCCTCTCTGCGACCTGCGATGTTTCATTTCCGGTGCGCATGTCCGCGGAGGTCTTCGACTTCTTGGCGACGTGGAGGCTTGACCCAGCAGGCGCTCCTTGAGCGTCAGCCGCCCGCGCCGTAGCCTGCATCGGTGCTACCAGATCATCAAGTGTGCAAGGTCTCCTGCCGCTCGTGGACCACCTGCGGTTGTTGGCCCCTGTACGAGGGTTCCTTTGAATGGAACCGAGACACCGCTCATATGACCACTCAGTTGGACAGTCCGCCTCCAGGAGGACGGTCACAGACGGTCTGTAGAAGGAGCATGCCAGCAGTGCCGATGTAGTCACCAGCGCCAGCGCGGGGGCGGTGATCGATTGTGTCTGCACCTTGCACTGCGGCTCTGATCGCCACCGGCAGCTGCACTGCCTGTCGCTTGGGTCTATCCCTCGTTCCTGCTGCTAATCAGGCGTGAGCAAGAGCTGGATGCCGACATCTGGACAGGCGAGGTGAACAGATGGACTGGTGCGCCCGCAATCTGATGTGATACGACGTCATACGACGTCATGTGCCGCACTGACCCGCATGGTCACAGTGTATCATCTGCACAGCGCGCGCGTGCCTGCTCTGTTGCTACGACACTGTGACTGCAAAGGACTCGACTCTGCCCATCGGCGCGCTTTGCAAGCTGCACGCAGCATCGCTCACAGCGCTCTGACAAGCTCGGCCTACCGCTTGGGCTCCACGAGTGCGGAAGGAAAGCAGACTGGTGATGGCCATTGCAGTCGTCCCCGCGCTGTAGCTGCGACATGATCGCTCAACACGGCAAGGTCATGACATTGGCATGCACGCTTGCGCAAAGGCGGGCCTGGTCTAGCTTACGACGTTTTTCCCGCACGCATGCACTTAAGGTGGGTATCAGCATCTGCACCACCTCGGAGCACACCCACTGACGATCTGATACAGTGAAGAGTTGAACAGACTGCGCTACTGATACGCTTGGACACAGATCAGCTCGGCGAGCCTTCTCATAACACTGTCCGCCTCGGCACGACCTTTTCGCTTAGGGTCGACGAGAGCACACCTGTGCCCGCCTGGTACCACCTCTGAGGTGCATGTGCGGGTCTGACAGAAACATCATGCCTTGCAGTGAGCGCTAGCCGCATGCTGTTTGTCTGTCCTGCATCCCCGTTGAGTTGACGCACCTTGACGACCAAGTCAATCGCGTCGTCAGGTGCAGCAGCGCTGGCCTCGTGCGCTTTGCGCTTGCTCGCCGCCGACTTGGCAGTCGTCCCCTTGGGCAGTGGGCGTGGCGAAGCGGTCGACGGCCCGGCTGCACCGTCCCTGCCATTGACTGCATCCATGTAGCCGTCCCGGAAGACGCGGAGCTTTTGAGCGGGATCCCTGGAGCAGCATGCTGCGGTCAGCACAGCGACAGTATTTCGATGCTGACACCATCTGCCTTGCAAGTTCGTGTGTCTACAGTTGTGTAGCCACTCTGCTTGCTTTCCTCGCCACCTTGCAAGGTGGCAAGGGCGCCCTCGCGGACTGCTTTGCCGCACAGCGGCCCAACCGGCTGAGGCCTGAGGCGCTGACGCCAGCACCCTTCTGAAGGCGCCTGTGAGCCAATACACACGACGCCCTGCAGACTTATTGACCTCACAGGTGGCAAGGACAGCCTGCAACCTGAGTGCACGACACGAGCCAGTCACAGGAGGCAAGCACGGCTTGCTGGCATCACAGGTCAGGAGGTCGAGTATGCCCCCTGTATGGACGATTGGGCCTGTTTGTCATGTACCAGTACCAGCTCCTGTTCGCGATCCCATGCGGGTGAGGCTGGGCTGAGGCTGGGGTGATTCCGCCGTTTACTCTCAGACGGCGTCCACTCGGCAGGGGTACAGCGGCCTTGCCAGCTTTGTGCGCTGCACTTGGAGGGACCAACTTGCATCCAGTCAGCTGGCCACTCGGAACAGATACGTGGGCAGTTGATCTCTTCTGCATCCCTCGCGTTCCTGGCAACACGGTTCAGACTGCGTTCGCAGGCATCTCGACCTCGCTCGAGAGGCAGTGTCGTCCTCCAACACGGCGCTGCCTCGAGCCCGCAAAGAGTGACAGCAGGCTGCTCACAGGTCACACGCGCGCACTTAGACCTTGCGTCGCGGAGCATGTGTGGAGATATGCAATCAGACCCGCCTGTCAGTTGCGTGATCGTGATGGGACCTGCCCATCTCGTAGACGACGCAGCCAACAGAACAGTTCCATGAGAGCCCAGGTATGCAAGGCATCCGCTGACGCATGTCCAGAGCATGCACGTGCCTGCGCCAGGGACCGCGGGACCAAGAGCGCGCTGCCCGTCAGCCAGTCCTACCGCCGTCAGCGCCACAGCGCTTGGAGCAGCACTGCTGCGCATCATGTGGCAAGGCCAGACCGCTGGGAGAGGTGCTGTGAGAGCGCGCTGGCGGCACGCGCTAGTGGCCGTTCGCGGTGCACTGCCGGTGCACAGGGACCAGGTCCCTCCGTGCCCTGGGGTCAGGCACGAGGGGGGGCGGGCGCGCGCGCACCTACCGATGTGGTACATGACCTTTTCCCAGCCACTGATGGCCTTGCAACCGGGGGCCTTCTCTCGCAAGCAGCGCGTCGCAAAGTCTCTGAGCGACGTCTCGCCGTCCCCGCCCACTGTGCGGACCTGGCCTGCGGGCGTGAGGTCCGCTCTCGTTCTCTTCTTCGAGCCGTCCGGCATCTTGATGTCGATGTAGAGGACGCCCGGCCCAGGCTCCAGGACCTTGGCGTCGATCAGCAGCTTCAGGTTGCTCGCCCGCCTGTGTGACATCTCGCCGTGCAGCACAGGTTGCGGGGGCATGCCCTCCTGCACAGGGACACGCTGATGTGGGAGGTGGTGTCTCTGCAGTCAGCGCCTACGCCTGCTGCAGCCCTGCAAGCCACCTGTGTTGCGTTTTGGCCTTCAAGCAGCTGCACTCGACAGAGGTGCTGCGGGGGAAGCTACAAGAAGTGAGTCGGGTGACAGACCGAGGCCATAGCATGTTGTCGCAGTGTGACGCTGGCCTTTGTTGCAACACGCCTGACGCGACGTGAAGGTCCCACTGTGCATCGTGTCAGTGAGAGGAGCGTCAAGTCATGGCAGGCCACAAGAGGGTGCAGCTCTCGGCACATAGTTCGCTGTGACTCTGACCCATCAGAAATGTATGCGCTGCTGGCCTGATGTGTCGGCGCACTTGCTGGACGTTACAACCTGCTGCGGTCAGCTGCGCCCTTGCTACAGGAGCGCTATCATGCGAGACATCATCTTCTGTGGCCCTGCGATGTCTCTACAGAGGCAGGGAGCGCTGGGATCTAGCCGCTCCCAGGGCTGTGCCCGCTCCGGTGTCGCAGTATTGTGAAGTGTGTCTTCGACGTGCATGCATGGTGGCGGCCACAGCTGCCTCGGTCCGGTCACGCATTGACAGTGGCCAGGACGACGGGCGCAGCACCGGTGGCGTCAGCGATGAGACTGGACAGCTGATGCGGTGCACGAATGGTTGATCCATATGACCATGCTGCTGGCTTCACCACTGGCCGGAATCAGTGTACGCCGGTGAATGTAAGCGCCTCGTGCAGCCTGCACGCGCGCACTCACGAGCAGCACACTACGGTCTTCGAGGTTCTGGTATCACCCATGCTGCAAATCAGGTGGCGAGTTGCACCAGCAGTTTGCGAACTGCGACTGCCTGCGTCGCTCAGCATGCGACGCTCACTCGACCAGCATCCGCCGCCGGTTGCATACACCCCTCACCAGGCAGACGAACGTGTGTGCGTGTGTCACACCTGGTTGCGCTGCCGCGTCTTCTTCTGCTCCGGCGCGTCTCCATTGTGCCCGCTGGCAGCATTCTTTCCGCCCTCAACCTCAACAAGCTGCACGCGCTGTCAAAAGTCACTGCTCATGACGGCTGGGCCTGCCTGGAGGACTGCGTGTGTGTGTGTGTGGGATTCCCGTGTCCGTCCTCTGCTGATGATCAGCACGCGTGGTCTCGTGAAACGCGTGGTCTCGGGAAACACGCACATCGACCTGATCGCGGCACGGGCATCGCTCGCCACCCCGCAGACACTGCATAGCACGCATGGGTGCCTACAGCGCGTGGCTGCTGACAGCACCACAGTTGCATCCACTCCCATGTACTCTACATACCTACTCAACTTCTACCGGTGCACGCCCGGTGGTAACCCCAGCCGTGGCCGGCAAGGGACAGCCGCTTGCCGCCCACGGCTGGGGTTGCCACCGACTGCAGCGAATGGTGCTCAACACCGTGCTGCCTAGAATGGGAAGAACCAACTGACAAGAGTGTGCGCGCAATCACACTCAAACAGAGGTGCTGCAGCGCAACTGGGTGTCTTTGAGCCTGCCTCTGCGCGGCCAGCGTGGTTCAAGGGTCATAAAGAGTGCCGCTACGGTGCTGGGGACGAGGCTGCCTGCGTCTGCGACCCTGGCAATGCATGACTCACTCTGTGCCTAGTAGCTGCGCTGGCAACAAGGATCGACAAGCAGCGCCACTTGCAAGCATGGCTACGAGGGGTCGCAAACTCACCTCCGCAAAGTAGCGCTTGACGCCGGCCTGCCAGGTGGCCTCGCCTTTCAGGTCCTCCTCTAGCTCCTTGTCTGCACAGGCGACACCGCTTGGACGAGATACAAACCGTTGCATGTTCCGCGCGCACGATCTCGCGTGAGTGTGGCCCGGTCGTTCTGGTGGGCACACCGAGGAGTGGTCTTGCACACGCGCGCACGAGCGCGCGATCCTGTGCAGACACGTGGTGCACTGCTACACGCTGAAGCGCCAGGTTTCACCACGTCCCTCGGGGTCAGCAGCAGTTGTGGGGTGTGCAGCATGCTCCTTGGCAACCTCATGGCGTCCTCAAGGGCAAAGGCACGTGTCGTGCATCCTTCTGGCAGCGCGCGACCGCTTGCAATCACAGAGGCGCCCTCATGGCGCCGTGCTCCAGGAACTAGTATCCTGCTGGGCAGGGTGTGCGTCAACAGCGTCTGAATAGCCGTACGTGCCAACACTCTGGGACTGCACCAGTCTATCGCACGCCAGGGTCGGCGTTCTGTCGAGCAGGGACACAGCGCGGGTGCTGGCCAGGTCTTTGAAAGCTTCCGTGTCGCCCTACCCACGCGCGCGCCGGCGGAGACTGTGCTGAGGCACGTTCGTCGACGCTCTGCGGCCAGGATGAAGGCTCCAAAGATGTTCCTTCTCCCAACTGGTCTGGACAGGAAGCGCTGGTGCTAGGTAGCGCTAGCCCTGACCAGCGCTAGCCCTGATGCGCAGGCGACACCGTGCAGCAGGGGTGCAGGCGAAGGGGGAGGGGTACGCACAGACGTCACCCTCGGGCTTGCCGGCGGCCTCGAGGCGGCAGTCCTCACTCTTCGCAACAAAGAGGCGAGCCGCGTTGCGTTGGGCGCGACTCTTGACGTCTGGCCTGAGCTCTGACAGTCCAGACTCGGCCGCCTCCTTGAGGACGGTAGCGAGGACGCGGACGGCCGCGACCTTGTCGCGTGCGAGCTGCAGATGCTGTCCCTCCAGCGATTGGCCGTCGGGCGGCGCTGCAGCGCTCCAGATCTTCAGGAAGCAGCACCTCTTGCCCGGATTGAGGAGCGTGTGGGTCCGGCCAGCGTTGCCGGCCCTCTGGTCGTTCGCTGAAACCTCCCAGCATGCCTTGGTCCCCTTCGCCAGCTGTCGATTGGGACCCTCGGCGCCAGCCTCGAATTTGTCCGTGCTGCCACTGCACGGGTTGGACCTGTACCTTGACAGCAAGGCCGCTGCACACACTCTCACGCTGTCACCTGCTTGCACCGCGCACCCTGGACCCGTCGGTCTCTCTGCAAGTGGGTCTTGTCAACGTCACAGGTGGCCCGGCCACCTCCACAGGTCTGCATGACCTCTGCCCTGTCAGGGAAGGATGCTCACGGGCGGGTCGCTATCCGACATGACACGTCCCGCAACTGTCTTGCAGTCCAGACGGCACGCGCGCGATCGCGGCTGTACGGTCACGCCTGTGAACTGACAGGCGAGATGTGGACTGCCTTGCCAGGACGGCAACCAAAACGACAGAGCGACGCACCTGCGTAAGAAGGATCTAAGCACATGCGGTGCGGCTATAAGCCCTATGTGAGAGTCCCTGCCACAGGGGTTTGAGGGCGGAAGGTCCATGGACCAAAGGGGACATGCGGTCGCAACCATTCACTCGTTGCGTCCGGCAGCAAGACGCACGCACAGTGTGACAGGGTGAGTCTGCATGCACGTATGCAGACAGGGGGCGCATACGACTGAGGTCGTAAAAGAGACGCTGCAAGCGCACTGATCAGGAGGGCGGCCTGCACGGCCAGGCGAGTGTGCATGCGCATGCGCGGGCATGTGTATCTGTGTGTGGAGATGTGCAGCGTATGGCCAGCGCCAGATGCAATCAGACAGGCTTGGCAGTCACTGCAAAGTGTTGCGGAATCTGGTGCCCTCGCCATCCTCCAGCAAACATGCTTCAACCCTGAGTGCTTGACACAGGGGCGCAGCGCCACAGAGCATGCAGTACTTGGACCAGCACGGACGGACCTGGGTCAAGTCCATAGATAAGGTCGCCCGGGGGCAACGGCGCGGCCGTCTCTGCCTCATCGAGCGAGTCTGCGTCGTCCTCGAGAGGCGTCTCAGCGTCGCCTTCGCTGGCGCCCTCACCGGCGGTCGCGGTGCGCTCGCTGCCGTCCGGCAGGTCGTCACTGTCGCCATCGTCGACGCCGGCATCCGCCTCGGCCTGCTCCAGGTCGGGCGCAGGGGGCTGGCCCTGCTCTGTCATCCTCCTGCTCCTCCAGCACCTGTCTGCACTCCTCTGCCCCCCTGCAGTCCGGCATGCAGCACTTCACACGCAGCGTTCACAGTGTGGCCGGCGCATCGCTGGTGGGCACTCCAGCCGGTTGCTGGACTCGCTCGTACAACGACGGGGACCGGCACTGGATCGGCGAGCGCCAGGCCGACCGGCTTGGCTGACCATGTTCACATCATGACGTGACAGCGCTGCCAACTTCGCAAGACTGTGGGTTGGGTAGACTACTGTCAGCTTTGCACCGATGGTCTGGGCGACACCTGCCGCTTGGCCTGCGACTTGACATTCAGGACGCAGAGGGCATGAGGCGATGGTCCTGCAAAGGCACAGGCCAAACGACAGGTGGTGTGGGTCCCCACCAAAGCTAATGAGCAGACACGCGGACGAGCGACAATGCACGAGAAAACAGGCATGTCTCAGCCTGTCCTCCGCAGGCAAGTGGGCCTGAGCGGTGTGCAGTACTGTCTGACTCACATCTGAGCGCCGTGACTCTGACTGCCCTGCGACACACCTGTGTGTACCTGTCGGGACCACCTCATCTTCTGGTGACCGCATCGTCTGCACATATATCAGGACGGTACATGGGCCCGCTCGCTCCCTTGGCCCTGGTAGGCGGTCTGATCAAGCTTCTGCCTTCGCTGGACGCACCAGCACTGGCTCCAGGGGGTGTGGGGTGAGTTATTGGGTGCAAAACTTGCGGACGTATGACTCACGGCGCATCGATCTGCAGGCTTCTTGTGTGGCCAGTGCGGCGCTGGGCGACGACGCTAGACCTGCTGCTAGATCAGCATCCTTTTTCTATGTGTGGCCTGGTCTTGGAAGAGGCAAGGTACGTGGCCCCTGATCCAACTCGCGAGGTGCGGCCTCCAGAGTGCTTGCACACATGTTGCTGCTAGTACCAGTTGCACAGCCGCACCGCGCCTGCAGGGCGCTTGATTGAACGATGTGGATGCCTTGATAATCGCGTTCCGGGCCAGGCCGACGCAAGTTTCAGTGGAACAGTCTGCCAGACCTGGTCTGTATGTTGAGTCCCCGACTTCGATTATCGCAGGGGCGAGGCGGGGATGATTCCCAGCGATGGTAGAGATTCAGCTTGCTTGCACTGCGTTTGTGCGTTGCTCTGGTGACCACAAGAGTCTGGTCGTGCACGCGAGTTGTGGCTACAGGCGGTGCCGATGAGCCTCCGCACGAGCCGCAGCTGCTGACCAGCAGCCTTTCGAAGTCGATCTCTGTGCATCATGCAGCAAGTCGGTCAGCTCAAGCTCGACACACGATGCAGGCCCCGACATGCGCACGTCGACTGCGTCACCTCGAGGCGCGATGCAGTGCCGAGTGGAGACCCCACGTAGATTTCGATCCCGGGGTATGCTATACAGTGGGTATGGGCTTGACTCCATGGCGTGGCGACGTGTCTACAGGTTTTCCTGCGCATGCATGCTTGCCGGCGAGAGCCGACAGGCAGGCACGCTCGCCTGAAGCTGTTCCGACAGAAGTACTCTGCACATTGACTGCTTCGACGCGCTGATGCGGCAGCGTGCACAGTGTGCCTAGGGTACTAGCGAGGGGGCAGGCCAGCGCTGCAAGCACTGAGAGCCGTCCGTCTGCGCGCCAGCAGGTGAGAGATAGCGAGATATTCAAGTGATTGCCAGGTGCACCTCGGCGGACAGGACTCGTAACGATAGGCATGACCGAGGCATGACCTGCTGTTCAGCGACACCAACAGTCCAGACAAGCGTTACAACTCCAAGTGCGGTCGGCACCACGCCATCGAGTCGTTCTTGGTGAGGCTCCGCCGTGTTCCAGCTGCCAGCGGCCGTCGCTCTTAGCAACGCGAGACGGTGTCGTACCTGACGTGCTGGAGAGACGCAAGGCGTGACGTGGAGACCTCGTCAGCAAAGCTTCTGCCCGGTACGTGCTGCTGCTGTTGGTCACCGAGCAGCCCTAAGGCGTTCGGTCGGGAGGTCTCTGCGTGTAGCAGGCGCGCCTTCCAGCGATGTGCACATGTCCACGCAGCGGAGGGAGTCTCGGAAGTTAGTGGGGGACCAGGAGAGTCGGGATGTCATCGTCGATTGCAATTGAAAGGGTCTTCCATGCGGAAACCTCGATGGGGTCGTCATGTGTCGCGGGGCCCCGCGGGTGGCACGTGCACTGGTAGATAACAGCTGCATGTAGGTAACAATCCACGTGTTGGATACGGCCTGCGCCAGTTGAATGCCAAGTGCGAGGGCTGTGACGATGTGTCCACAGGTCCAGGAACAATGTGAGTCGGTAGCGATGGACGGGACCACCTCGAGTGGCGGCGCAACGGCATGCAGGTTGGCATCTCGATCTGCCAACGTTGGAACAACACTCTCCACCATCATACCCTTGTGGCACCTCAACGCGGGAAGGCGTCATGCTGCCAGGCCGTGTGCGACAGCATGGGGCTTCCCGCTGTGCATTCCAGCCGCAAGCAGTTGTACCAGCCCCGATGGCCAGGCACTTGACTGCCACTATGCAAATCGCTGTCATACGACGAGAGCTGCAGTGGTCTGCCCGAGTGCGCGCCTAGCCCAGTTGCAGGCAGTCTCCACATCCCAGGTTGCAGAGGGCTCCTTTTGGTCACGCACATGCTGAGACACCACTTGCACAGGAAGGCTGGCATATGCTTCGCCAGCCAAGTCTTCGGGTGCTCAGACACTCGAGGCGGAGGCGGCGCTCGTAGGTGCGCTGGAGGCCGTCCAGCAGGCGTTGGCGCAGGGCGTCCCTTTGGGCTGCGACTTGACGGGCGCGGGCGAGCACTATCAGCGTGGAGGCAAGGGTAGGCAGAGGGAAGCGGTTGCACAGGTCGGTGAGTGCTTCAAGAGGGAAGATGCAGAGCGCTCGGTGTGCGGTGGCCACGTGCATGTGGGCGCAGCAAATCTTGGGCAGGAGGCTGGGCCAGGCGTCGATGTGGTCGTCGGCCTCGCGGTGCAGGTTGCTTTCGACCGACTGGACGACTCGCTCGGCGCTGCCAGATCGCCGCCGGGTTGTGCGCGCGCGTGGAGATGTGCGCTACGCCTTGGAGCTGCAGCGACGCCTCGGACTCGGCGAGGACGTCTGAGCCCTGGTCCGAGACGACTGCCGCTGGGGGCGGGTAGCGGTAGAGCCAGTGGTCGAGGAACGCTTTGGCGCAGGTGCGTGAGCTCTTGTCTTCCGCGATGGCGAGCTACAGAGTCTTGGTGTACGCGTCGACCACCATCAACATGACGTAGGCCTTCCTGATGCCTCTGCTGGTCATGTCGCGCGTGAGGGGAAGGTGGCCAATGAGGTCCACGTGCACGCACTGCATGGGGGCGGCCAGGGAGGGAAGCGCGGGCGCCGGCGGCACCGGCGCGTCGAGGCAGCGGCGCTGGCAGGCCTCGCAGGACTGGACGTAGGCGGCGGCGTCGGCCTTGATTCCTTGCCAGCGGATGTGGGGCACAATCGCCTGAAGCAGCTTGATGGTGCCCGCGTGTCTGAGGCGGCAGTGGTAGGTGCGCAGGATGTTCCAGCGGTAGTGCAGGGGCGGTACAGCGTGCCAGGAGTCGGTGTCCCAGCGCTGGAGCCACGGCTTGCCTGTGGTGTCGACGAGTGAAGGGTGCGGCGCCAGGTAGCGGGCCTGTAGGCGTAGGGGTCGTAGAGGCCGCTGAGGAGGTCTGTTGGGTCGCGGCAGTCGGGGCAGTGCCAGGCCGCTGTGGGGATGCCGTGCTCTGGCGGGAACAGGCAGTGGGTGTGGTAGAGGGCGTTGCAGCAGTCACAGCAGAGCATCTGCCGTGGCGCGTCCGGAGAGAGACACACCGAGCACGCCGTGGCAGCGTCCACTGTAGCGTCGCGGTAGGGGGCGCTGGGCCCGAGTGCGCGTGACGGCGCCGGACCAGCTGCGAACAGCGGTGCGGAGATGGGCTCGGCCTTCGGTGGCGGCGCGCGAGTTGCAGGAGGCGTATGTAGAGCGGTGGAGATCGGCGCACGGGTCATAACCAGCATCCGGCGTGACCTCGCCTCGCTTCTCAGGGACAGGCGGGACGACGCCCACCGCCACTCTCAAGGCGGCTACCCTCAAGCAAGAGGGCCAAGGTGAGGGCCGGCCGGGCCCCTGAAGCCACAAGCCCGGCTGGTGCCTTGGCACCTCCTCGTCCCCAGAGGGATGAGACTCTTGTAGACCTGTTTGACGCTCCGACTCCAGACGCCAGCACACATGCCTTGCGAGCCTTGAGCTAGTTCTCAGCAGAACCACACTGCAGTTGGCCACTTGTGTTGCTTACACTTGGTGCTCGAACTCGCCCTGCACTATCAGCGTGACAAACCCCACGTCTGCCACTAGTGCCCCTCGGTGCTTGTGTGTTCCCAGACGCTCTGTTGAATCGTCCTGCAACACTTGCGTGTTCGCATTCAGAGCCGGCACCTTGCAGGTACACGTGCAGCCTGCGTAGGACAACAGCTACACTGCACATTCAATGTCAACAGCCAGCTGTCTGACTGCCTGGCACGCAGCTACCAGGGGTCATCGTCGGCCGCGGGCTTCGCGTTGGCCTGCGTGACCGCCTGGCGGCTGTACATCTCGGCAACCTGCGCCGGCGTCGTCGTCTCTTCGGGCTTCTTGTCCTCCCGGCTGCGCACGAGTCGGGGGAACCGGATGGAGATGCCTTTGACGGGGTCGACCAGCCCATTGGCTGCACGGTATACGGGACTCACTGACAGGTCTGCGGCCTTGACCTCCCACACCACCTTGGCATCGAACCACACGTCGGGAATCAGCTTGTCGGTGTCGTCGTACCTGCAGGCAGGAGCGAGTGCTTCAGGGACAGAGTCAGAGACGTGACGATGTACTCCGGAGCGGCATGCCGGCTCATCTGGTGCGTGCGAATCTCGGAAGGCTCCTGCTGGACGTCTCCCAGGCAGAGTCAAGGCGTGACACCGGTTACGCAGTGCACTGCGCAACCCAGATCGCTTCGACCTTTCCTGCCAGTGCTCAGGCGTGCCGTCGGCCGCAGGTATGCATACCTGCGGCATACCTGCGGCGGTATGCATACCTGCAAGGCATGCCTTGCTGCCATGCCGAGCAGCGATGCGACGACGCCACGGATCTCGAGCACGAGCGAGTCTGCACTGGCAGTCGCAGGAAGCGGGGCGGGGCGTACTGGTAGTACCGGCGCGGCTTGGAGATGATGTGCTCCTTGAGCTCTGCAAACACCTCGGCGAGCTTCTCCTCCGAGAACCCCGTCCCGATCTTGCTGATCGTCTGGTACTCTTCGCGCTCCTCGTCGTAGATCGCGAGCAGGAAGGATCCGTACAGGCCTGCGCCCGCCGCGCCGTCCGTCAGACGATGCGTGCCTCACACTTTGACCTGCTGTGTGACCTGCTGTGTGACTCGCTGTGTGAGCACAGTGGCGTGCGAGTGGGTACTATGTGCATGGAGCGTACTGAAAGTAGACCAGTCGTACCAGTGCGCAGCAAGGTTGAGCTCTGGCCAAGCAAGCGCAGAAGGCGATGCCGGAATGCGCAGGCGCTAGAAACCTGGCATGAATGCAAGCGATGCACGCGCACGGGCCACAACCTGACAGACGCCTGCAAAGGGCGCAGGAATGGGACCCCCTACGGCACCCCAGGATTAGCAGTGGTGTGGTGAGGCGGGGGGCGCACCAGTGCGCTTGCCCTTGCCGTGAAAGGCGCCCACGACACA
>JAULKP010011848.1:0-13247 GCA_032356005.1 Ulothrix subflaccida
CCTACTTTTATTAGAACATGATTTTCATCGGAATATTCCTAACGGAACATTCCGCACAAATCATACACGAACACGTTAGCAAACATTAATGACCAACGACGAATTAGAAAAATTTATTGAAAAAATTGAAAAAGAATATTCAGAATCTGAAGCATATTTCGGATCTGAATTTAATTCTGATTTTGGATTTGCTAAAGGAAACAAGTCTGGTCTTTTACTTTATGCGAAAGAATTATTAAAAGCAGCTAGGGAAATTGACAAGAGAAAGTTTGAAGAAGGAGAAATGGAAGTTTATAATCCAAACTTTAAATGGATTAAAGGAGTTGATGAAAATCCTTTTAGATATATCAAAATCACAAAACAACTTAGTTCGGAAATTGAACGCAAAACGTATATTGAGAAAGAAAATTGGAAAGATAAACTTTTTGGAATTGGATGTACAGCAATTCTAGTTTTTGCCGTAATACTAACCATAATTGGTTTGATAGTTTTTCTTAAATGGTTATTCTAACATTTGCTAACAACGTGTATATTTCATGCTATGCATGAACTTCAATTTTAATTTATATCTTTAAAAAAACAGTATGATTTTCTTGGAAAGAAAGCAAAACACAGCTTTGCTCCTTCTTTCCATCGGAATTTTCGCCGTAAGCGGCTCATCTGAGCGCAAGGCGCTACAGCTGAAATTCTGCACGAAACCATACACGAACACGTTGTAGCACATTTTTGGGTTCGGAATACTAGAATATATGAAAACTCACATTCAATTAATTATCATTTCAATTTTATTAAGCAATTTTACTTGCCATTCACAATCTGATAGATCACAAATATCTATTTCTGATTTGAGGGTAAATTTTGATATAGTTGGAGAATCGGGTCAACCACTTGGTACCGTAATGACCTTAGAAGGACTAATTATTATGGGTTCATATAGCAGCACCAAATCTGGTTTAAATTTATTAGTGCAAAAAGTTGGAGATTCTGTAACTCAAGATTTTATAATAATTCCACTAAAACCATTTTGGCCGTATTGGAAGAAATTTAGTGAAGAAAACAAACCAAATATCGAAATTGGTGAAACCTATCGCCTACGAGCATATGAAACTGGAGCTTACGTTGGAGTCCCTGTGGATGCTTATCGCGAAAGAAACAATAGCTTCCCAACTATTATGGGTCATTATTTTAGAACGGAATTAAGAGTGCTTTCTGGTATTAAACAAAAGCGTATAGAATATCATCCTTTGGATTTTGTTAATCGAAAAGGCTTATTTATTGGAAAAGCAAAAAAAAGAGGCAATGTATCATTCATTTTTGGAGAAGATTGGAAAATTAAACTTCCACCAGATTTCATATGGAATCCAAAAGATTTAAACAAAGAAGTTGAAATTTATGGAAATATAAAATCAACTAACCAAAACAATTTATTTCAAATTGAAAGTTCGGAACCAAGACTCATAAATCTAGAAGATCAGTTGGGTAGACATGTTAAGCTTCGAGGTATGGCAAGAAGCATGAATGGTGATTGGTGGTTTAATTATCGTAATATTAACTTATATGTTGAAGACATGAAAAATTTACCAAATTGGTCAGTAGATAATCATTGGCGAACTATGGAAATTTCTGGCATATTGATGAAATTAGAAAAGCCCGTAAATAACTCAAAAAAATTACAATACCATCCAAATTCAAAAGTCAATTATATAGTAAAAAACGCGAAATGGAAACCAATAAACGGATTATTAGTTCCAGAAGTTATAGAGGAATTAATGAAGAGATGGTAGAAAAAACATGCTACAACAACGTGTATAATTAATTACTCCTGAATTTCCTACTCGGAAATTCCTACGAATTAATTAACTTAGCTACTATTCGGAAAATGACTCGCGTCCTTTACCGTAACTTAACCATACACGAGCACGTTAGGTACAATTAAATCGGATAACTTCTCTCCTACTTTTAACTCGGAATCGGATTATAAAACGTGGAATCTTACTCAGACGCGGAAATGCGTTGCGGAATTTGAAATGGTAAAAATTCCGCTTCCTTTTTCAATTGATTTTTTTTTTGAGATTAAGGATAAAGAAACAGAAAGTTGTACTGATAAAAATATAAAATCGGATTTTCCTCTCATACAAACCTATTGTTCTCTTAAAAGTACCTAACAATGTGCATAGCTCATTGCTTCTAATTAGTTAAAGGAAAAATCACGTTTTTAATTTGTATATTTCGTTAGCGGAAAATGAATCGACAACTCAGCTGTCGCTTTTTTTCCACTGCGAATTTTCGCCGTGAACGGCTCATCTGAACGAAAAGCGTTCAGCTGAAATTCGCAACGAAACCATGCACAAAGCCGTTAGCACCAATTTGGATAATTCATTATCAAAAAAAATAACTAAATGAAAGTTACAGCTGAAAAAAACGAACAAATTTCCAAAATGACCTTTGCATCTGTATATCCTCATTATATAAATAGGTTAGAAAAGAATAGTAGAACGAAAGAAGAATTCCACCAAGTCATTGAATGGCTAACTGGATTTAATGAAGAAAAAATACAGGAATTGATAGATGAAAAAGCCACTTTTGAAACATTCTTTCTAAAAGCAGAATTAAATCCCAATGCTCACCTCATTAAAGGCGTAATTTGTGGTTATCGTATTGAAGAAATACCAGATGAATTTGAATTGTATAGAAAGTGTAGATATTTAGATAAGTTGTATGATGAATTAGCAAAAGGACGTAAAATGGAAAAAATTTTGCGAGTAGAAAAGAAATAAAAACTGGTGCTAACAATGTGTATCGTTCATGCTTACATTTGAACTTCAATTAAAATTTATATCTTTAAACAAACAGTATGATTTCTCGGAAAAAACGCAAGACATAGCCTTGCTCCTTTTTTCCATCGGATTTTTCGCCAACCACTTCTAGGCTAAAGCTACGAAGTGAGAAGTTGGCTCATCCAAAGCGAAAGTCGCTTCGGCTGAAAATCCGCACGAAACCATACACGAACACGTTGTGGGTAATTTAGATTTCGCCACCTATCTACTCTTTCATAATAGTAAACTATAAAAAATGAGCTATAATATTTTCCATAAACTAAAACCAATTGCCTTTTTGAGTATTCTATTCATTTATGGATGTGCTGAAGACACCAAATTACAAACTGGTATAAACATAGAGTATATGGATATTACTGTTAAACCTGGTGATGATTTTATGAATTACGCAAATGGAACTTGGTTAAAGAATGTAGATATTCCAAAAGACAAAACACAATATGGTATTGGACACTTAGTAGATAATCGCATAAATTCTCGTATAAGAAAGATAATTGAATCGTGTGCTTCAGGTGGTTTTGACTTTGGTTCTGATGAACAAATTGTTGGTGATTATTACCAGTCATTTATAGATGTTGAAACAAGAAATAAAAAAGGTATTTCACCACTTAATTCTGAAATAGATAAAATTGATGCAATTAACAACTATGATGAACTCGTAACTTATTTCGCATACGCTAATAAAATAGGAGTAGAAACTCCTTTACAACTACATTTCTGGCCTGACTTAAAAGATTCAACTCGTAAAAATGTATATATACAACAAAGTGGTTTAGGGCTTCCCGACAGAGAATATTATTTTAATTCAGATGATCACTCAATTCATTTAAGAGTAAAATATATGGAGTTCATACAATCATCTTTACGACTATTAGAAGTTGAAAATCCTATTGGAACCGCAGAAATGATTTTTTTGATTGAAAAACAGCTTGCTGAAAATCACATGAAAAAGGAAGAAACCAGAATGTACACTAAATTATATAATGTATTTGATGTTAAAGAGTTAACGAATCAAATGCCAAATTTTAATTGGACAAATTACTTTAAAGAGGCTGGTTTAAAGAATCGCGACAGTATAGTTATTGAAATGATTAACTATACTAAATCGTTAAATAGTTTAATTCATGAAATTGAGATTAAAGATTGGAAAAATTACCTTAAATGGAGCCTTTTCAGAAATATGTCAAGCAATTTGTCTGAAAATATTAATGAATTATACTTCAATTTCAGAAAAGAATTATTTGGAATAAAATCTCAATCTCCTTTATGGGAAAGAGGTTTGAGAAATGTAAACGATGATCTTGGTCAACTGGTCGTAAAACTTTACGGAAAAAAACATGTTTCCGATAGGACTATTGAGGAAGTATATGAAATGATTGAAAACATTAAGAAAGCATTTGGAGAAAGTATTATAGAATCTAAGTGGATGCAAGAAGAAACTCGTCAAGAAATGCTAAATAAATTAAAGAGATTATCTGCTTCTGTTGTATATCAAAAAAAATGGAAAGACTATTCAAATCTAAGAATAAAAAGAGATGACTATTTTGGTAACAAAATAAAATACTATTTAAATGAATATCAATATGCTCTCCATAACTTAGATAATCAAATAAATAAAGACGAAACAGAAATTAGAATAAATAGTGCTTCCTACGACCCTTCATTGAATATGTTTATTATTGGTGCAGGATATATTACGTCTCCATACTATGATTCGAACAATGACAACGCAGCAAATTATGGTGCGCTAGGTAATGTCATAGGGCATGAAATTGGGCATGCATTTGATAAGTTAGGCTCAGAATTTGACAGTGATGGAAATGCACGTAATTGGTGGACAGAAAAAGACAGTTCAGAATTTAATGAAATAAGTCAAATACTTGTCGAGCAATTCAATCAATATGAGGTTCTTGAAAATTTATACATTAATGGAAAACATACACTAAATGAAAACATGGCAGACCTTACTAGCATTGTAATTCCATTAAAAGCCTATAAAAAAACATTAAAAACTAACGAAGAATATCTCGTCATGGATGGATTTACAGGTGACCAAAGGTTTTTTATAGCTTACGCTCAAACATGGATGTATAAATCACGAGAGGAATATCTAAAACGTCAAATTGCAACAGATCCTCATGCTCCAGTAAAATTTCGAGTTAATGGTATTGTAAGGAATGTCGATCAATTTTACAAAGCTTTTAATCTTAAAGCTGAAGACTCTTTATTTTTAAAACCTATAGATCGCGTTAAACTTTGGTAGCTTTCAATAAAAAAACTACCCACAACAACGTGTATAATTAATTACTTCTGAATTTCCTACTCGGAAATTCCTAACAATTAATTAACTTAGTCCTAATCGGAAAATCACAACTGATTTCCCGTAACTAATCATACACGAACACGTTAGGTGCAATTTGCACAAAACTTTATTACTTTCTAATAAACCTTGTGAAAAACTCTTTTTTAGAAGCTAATATTTTAATGAAATAATGGCCAGATTTCAAATTTGAGACGTCAATTTTAATATGCTCATCCTTTGGTGTCACTTTTTTTACTTCCTGACCCAAAATATTAATTATAATAATCGATTCAACATCAATTTGTTTTTTCATCTTAAGATTTAAAAAATCATTGGTTGGGTTAGGATATTGAATAAAATAATCAGAAAATTCAAAACTAGTAACATCTAATAAACAACATTGGAATGTATGTTCTAAATTAAAAACATTATCGCTAGGTGTAATTTCAGTTAAATCAGAACTTATAGTTCCAATAAAATTTAAAACGTCACCATTATCAATAGGTGGAACATTAAAATCTAGTATAAATTCAATTGACCTAGTTTCAAAAGGTTTAAGATCGATAAATTCCCAAATTAACTCATTAGTGTTTTGCTCTGACACCATTGGATTAGCCGAACTAAAATCGATTACATTATCGTCAAAACCTAAATTTACTAATCCTGACTGCGTGATAGTTCCTTGGTTACTGAAATTAATTCTATAAGTAGCAGTAAAATCATAACCTGAATCAATTGTTTCAACAGAAATTTTTAAATCAGGATATAATCCAGCTGGAGTTATACAAAAATCTTGAATATAAGGACTACTGACGCCTGGAAATGAAATCGAAGTACTTGTTGGAGAAATATTAAAATAAGTCGTATTTGGAACCATTGGAGTTATAGAATAATTTCCAGCTTGGATATTGAATTGATAATCTCCATTGAAATTTGAATACATGTCTCCTGAATTTGCACCATCAGATACTGTTAAAATCAAATCCTCATAATTTATGTCAGTAGAAGAACAACCATCATTATTTTCGTCATATTTCACATTTCCAGATAAAGTATAAAAAACTTCACCTTGATTGAAAGAACATAATGAGTTAGCATTGCAGTTAGCATAACCATATTGTGCAATTTGATCTTCAACTTCAATAAGTTGAGTTCCATCAACACATACATATTGCAAATTACTATTGTCAGAAAAATTAATAAATTCAACAGAATCATTTTTAATATTCAATGTTATTAAATTATTTGAAGAACATTGGATTTGTAACAAGTTTGGTGAATCACTAACATCTAAACTAGTTAATAAATTATTTTCACAATCTAAATGTATAAGTTCAAAGTTATCGCTGAGTACTAAGGAAGATAATTGATTATTGTCACTGCTAATAGCAGAAATATTATTTAATCCAGAAAAATCCAGTGAACTTATCTGATTGTTGTAACACTGTATTGATTCTAGGTTTACTAAATCAGAAACATCAAGGCTAATCAAAGAATTATCATTAATTTTTAAAAACTTTAGATTAACTAGTGATGACAAATCCACTTCTACTAAACTATTATTATGAACATATAAATAATCAACGTTTGTAAAAAACTCAATTCCTGTCAAGTCAGAAATACTAGCATAACCCAACTGCAAAGAATAAGTCCAATCTAATGCTTCAGAAACTTCAATTTCATTATTATTGTTTGCATCAAGAAAACCAAATCCTCCAAAACTATGCTCAAGCAGTTTAGATTTTAAATTAGCATCAGGAAAATTTATAACTTGTGAATACGAATAAGTACAGAAAAGAAAGCACAGAAGTTTGAATAAAAAAATTTTCATGACAGTTGTTTGGAATATCTAATAAAGATAAAGAAAAAACTGCACCTAACAACGTGTATACTTCATAGTGTCTAAGAACTATCTCGGAAATTCTGCCGAATTTCCTACACGTTGGTCTCTTTTTGCTATCTTTAGTCCTAACACTACGAAACCATACACGAACACGTTGTACGTAAGTTTCAAATATGAATAAAAAAACATATAAACTTAAAGCAGAAAAAATAAAAGAGTTGATTGCCAATTCTGGAGGTTGCTTTGCAACTGACAAAATCACAGTTGACGGAATGAAAGTTGGATATATGTATCGAGAGGAATCGGACTTTGATGCGGACAGTGGATGGCGTTTTTTTTCAGGAACTGAAAGCCAAGAATACATTGACGATTTATCACATGCAGGAATTTATGAAGTAAATACAATTGTGAATTATGACAACTCAATAATTCCATATCTGAATTATCCAATTGGAACGGAATTAGAGCGGAAAAATGATTCTAATGAATTCACAATAATAACAGAATAAAAAGCAAAAACCTACGCACAACAACGTGTATACTTCATTTGGCTAAGTTGGTTAAGTGGAAGAACTAGGTAATATTTGTATATTAGTTTCTCGGAAAATCTGCGAGTCAAAGCCTCGCTCCTTTTTCCGTCGGATTTTTCGCCGCGAACGGCTCATCCTTAGCGAAGGCGCTTCGGCTGAAAATCCAAACGAAACCATACACGAAGACGTTGTAACACATTTTGAAAAGAATCCTTAAAATATTTATTCTTCTCTCATTCATATCATTTCAAAGTTGTCCGCCTGGACATTTTTACGAATATGAATTAGTTAATCTCGAAGCTGTCAAAATTGACAATGGTTATTCGATTAAATTAGAAAATAACTTTGTGTTTAATATTAGAACAGTTTATTATTATAGTTTTGTTAAGAATCAAGCACCAAACTTAAACGTATTAGCATATACTTTTAATAAAAAAGATAGTTCTGAAATTAAGAAATTAAATATAAAAGCCTACTCTACTCATTTCGGAGAATTAATAAAGCAGGATAATTATACATCTGCTTTTAGGCACAATTTTAATGGAAATCAATTCTTACAGCTGGATTTATCAAAAAAATTGATAAGGAAAAATAAATCTGAAATTGAAAACGATACCATTCTGATTGAAATTAATAAAGAAAAAGTATTAACATTTGTAAGAAAAAATTAAAACATGTTACAACAACGTGTATAGTTCATGCTATGCATGAACTTCAATTAAAAGTTATATATTTAAACAAAACGTATGATTTACTTGGAAAGAAAGCAAGTCACAGCTTTGCTCCTTTTTTCCATCGGAATTTTCGCCGTAAACGGCTCATCTGAGCGCAAGGCGCTGCAGCTGAAATTCCGCACGAAACCATACACGAACACGTTACCAGTAAGTTGAGAAAAAATATTCTTCAAATATTGTTAATAATTTTTGGAATGGGAATAGGATTCTCTCAAACTGAAAGTCCTTTCTATGAACAAATCGCATTTGAATTTTTCCAAAAAGAAATTTTGACTGAAAATTTGATTAGTAAAAAAGTAACCGTTTACAAAGAACTTAAACCAGTTATCAATCTGGATTCAACATCTTTATCTTTTTCTCACCATCGAAAAATTTATAATCCATTTTGGTTTCCTAAATGTAATAAGCTCTTCATGGATGCTTTTCAACTATTATACAAGGAAGGGAAGATGAACAATATAACTAACAATCTTTCGAGTAAAAAAAACTTAAACTTATCTACATTAAGCGAATCTAACTTTAAGATAAAAAAGTATGGCAAAGGGAGATATCCTAAACTTTTCGTAGATCAATCAATAACCGTTAAAGTGAAAGACATTGAGCTAACCATTGTTAATATTAGTTTGATTGAAAAATCTAAAGGAACTATTTATCATATCCAAATCAACAAGAGTGGAAAAGTGGAAAAATGGTGCAAAACAGGATATATTGAATAACAACCTACAGGTAACAACGTGTATACTTCATGCTAACGCATGAACTTCAATTTTAATTTATATCTTTAAACAAACAGTATGTTTTACTTGGAAAGAATGCAAGAAACAGCTTTGCTCCTTCTTTCCATCGGAATTTTCGCCGTGAACGGCTCATCTGAGCGCAAGGCGCTACAGCTGAAATTCCGCACGAAACCATACACGAAGACGTTGGCAGTAATTTAAAAATGGAAAAATCAATAGTAAGTAAAATTAGATCACTGATTAATAATCTGACTGACCTCAATGACGAGGAATTAAATGCGGCGGAAAAATATCTGGTGGAAAATGCAAATTTTTGTGGAAAGAAATCTATAACGATGTTAACTGGTTTCATTGGAACCTTTCTTTCATGGATTTTAATAAGAAATTCAAGTATTCAAAAAATAAAAATATTAGGCGTAGAATTAAGTGATATTGATGTTTTGACAATAATTCTCCCTTTGGTTGCATCATTTTTTTTATACAGATTCATGGCGATGATGGCTATGAATCAAATTATTAATGACATATTGGATCAAATATTTGAGAAAAAATATCCCAAGTTATTTAGAATAAATATTACTGAATTTTTTCACTTTCCATCTCTTTTCAATGTTGAGCATATGTTTTATAAAATTGAATACAATAAAACGAGTAGAGTTCTAAGTGATATTTGGTCTTACGCTTTAATAATTATTACTCATATCATACCAATGCTTTTAGTAATATGGATGTCTATAGAAACCTTAACGAAAATAAATGTACTTAGTATCTCAGTTGTTATTTTCACTTCTTTATTAGTAATAAAAACTGCTTTAATATTAATAAGAGGTTTTAGCCAACTGGGTGATTAATAAATAAACTACGGCCAACAACGTGTATAATTAATTACTTCTGAATTTCCTAAACGGAAATTCCTACGAATTAATTATCTTGTGTACTCATCGGAAAATTCTAGCCGAATTTCCCGTAACTAATCATACACGAACACGTTAGCTACAATGCTGAAAAAAAAGAATGAGAGAATTATTTAGCAACAGAGAAATTTCAATTATAATCTGGCTTACTATTTTTCTCCTTTACACATTTACTAAGAAAAGTGTTCTTAAATCTTTCGGTCATTTAATTAAGACCTTTTTTCAAGAGAAAATAATTGACATTGTTCTCTTAATGATAATCTATGTCGAGTTAATAGTTTTTATTCTTGCATTAATCGGATTTTGGGAAACATCTCTATTAAAGGACACTATTCTTTGGACTGCCTTTGTTGGTTTTCTTTTACTAATGAAAACGCAAAAAATAAACTCTGAAGAAAACTATCTGAATTTTATTCTGAAAGACAGTTTAAAGGGAATTATAATAGTTGAATTTATCGCTAATTTTTACAATTTTTCATTATTTGCGGAACTAATTTTTATTCCAATATTGACATTTGTATTAGTTTCTCAAGTATTCACTCAAGACAAACTAGAATATAAACCTGTCGAAAAACTTTTCAAAGTAATTACTTCATTATTTGGCTTTATAGTTCTCATTTATACTATTTATAGAATTTCACAAGAATTTGGAGAGTTTGCGAACATTATGACTTTGAAAAGTTTCTTATTTCCTATAATCTTGACAATTCTATTCCTTCCATTTTTATACTTTGTTGCGCTCTGGTCTTTATACGAAATTATGATTATACGTTTAGGTAGTCAACTTAAAAAGAAAAAACAAAAAAGGTACTTGAAAAAACAAATGTTTATGACGTTTCATCTCAACCGAAAAAAATTAAGGAAATTCCAAAGAGAAATGGGATTTGAATCGATTATGAACAAAAAAGATATTAAGCATACATTGAAAAAATTTACTAAAAAAGAATAATGCACAGTAGCTAACAACGTGTATAATTAATACTACTTCTCTACTCCAATTTTAATTACTACTTTTAAACATACGATTTGCTACTCTGAAAATCCTACGGATTCTCAGCCGTACAAATCATACACGAACACGTTGTGTGTAATTCTGATTATCCTCATTAAACTCAACAATCAATTATTAAATATTTGTTAAACTATGTTTGTAGTTTTATAACTAATTTCACAGTTATTACATTTGTTGTCTGCCAGTTTGGGAGATTCAAATAATAAGACTTATATGATAAAAAAACAGATTTTAAATATAATAATCCTCAACATTTTCTTCGTAGTTTTTTCGGTTCGAGCACAAGAAAGGATCGATATTAGACTTGAGGACAAAATAAGAATTAATGAAGCAAAACAAATCGCTACTAAATTCGGAGATTCAATTTGGCAAGGATTCGGAAAAACAGCTTTTACTATAATTTTAGTAACAGACAAGTATGAATTTCTAATTGACCATCCTTATCCATCAAAAGACTTCCAGTTTTTACGGAAAGATGACATCTTGAAAGCTGATATCTATTACAGAAATCAGCAATTTAATAAAAGTTTCTTAGCGACATTTCCGGCTGTAAACGGTGTTAATTGTGTGGTGATTGGAACGCCAGAAAATACAAACCTCGATAGTACTCAATGGATAATCACACTATTGCACGAACATTTTCATCAGTACCAGTATAATTCTCCTGATTACCATCAAGATGCTTTAAAACTGAAACTGTCCAACGGTGATGAAACAGGTATGTGGCAAATAAATTATCCTTTTCCTTATGAAGAAGCTAATGTAATTAGAGCATACGAATCATATACTACCCAATTAAAGAAAACAGTTGAAAGTATAAAAGATGATGATTGGAAAAGGAATTATAAAAAACTAATGAGAGAACGAAAACTATTCAAAAATACACTTTCGGAAAATGATTATAAGTATTTATTATTTCAATGGTATCAAGAGGGAGTAGCTAGATATACGGAATATGTCTTTTTAGAACTATTGAAAAATTATATACCTAAAAATGAAGTCTCGTCTTTGAATGATTTCATCCCATATGATAAATATATTGATGAATTTTATTCAAAACATATTGCGAATGTTACTAAGCTTAAACTGGACAAATTTAAAAGAGTTACAGTATACGATGTAGGCTTTGCTGAATCACTTGTGATTCGAAGAAAAAATCCTAATTGGAACAATAATTATTTAAAAGAAAAATTTGATTTGAGTAAATTTCATTAATCAATTTTAAAAAACTACACACAACAACGTGTATAATTCATTGCGTCTGATTTTCCTCGCGGAAAATCCTCGCTTCCGAATTATGAGCTCGTGATTATTTGCTAACTTAGTGCCAACGCAACGAAATCATACACGAACACGTTAGGCAACATTTAAACGAAACAATGGGATTTTTTGACTTTTTAACTAAACCTTCAGATGAAAAACTAATCAAAAAGCTGGTGAATTATGTCTATAACAGTATACAGACAAATAAGGGTGTTAGAGTTGAAGATGCTCTTTGTGTTATGTCTACAATTGTAGCTGAAAGATGTATTGAAGTTGCGAATGAGTTTTCAATAAATGATCACGAATTTGAACCAGGTTCTGCTGTTTTTTCAGAAAAAATAAATGAGATTCTTATCGGACCAGTTGCAGTTGAATACTGGAAAGATTTACCTAAAGAAACTGTTTTTGCATCAATCAAAAGAAAGATCAATTCACATTTTGACGACAGTTCATTTCCTGTTCTAACTGAGGTTTTTGAAAATTATGCAAAAAATGTTGGAGAAACAGAATGGGGAAACCTTTCGCTGACAATTCCTGACAACAATAAACCTTCCTTTTTGCCTTTACAAGCTGGTTATGAGACTAGAAAGTTTGTTGACAATCAAATAAACGTTGAGAGTAACGAAAAGACATTAGAAATAACCATTAACGCTATTGCTCGCGTCTTAATTGAAACGAAAATGGCATTAGAACCGAAAGTTGCTTTGAACTTGACATTTGAAATAATAAATGGAATGTCAAAAACAGCGACTATGACTGACAAAAAAATGACTGAACTACAGTCTGAATTGAATAAATAACGTTGCCTAACAACGTGTATAATTAATTACTTCGTAGTTGGTTAAGAGGAAGAGTTCATTTCCAATTTGTATATTAGTTAAGCGGAAAATAACGCGTCGCTCGCTTCGCGCTTTTTTTCCATTGCGAATTTTCGCCGTAAACGGCTCATCTGAACGCAAAGCGCTCAGCTGAAATCCGCAACTAATCATACACGAAGAACGTTGTAAAACATTAAAATTAAATAACTATTAATGAACTCATTTAATCAAAAAAGATTTTTCACTAATAGAGCATA
>JAULKP010011958.1:0-13238 GCA_032356005.1 Ulothrix subflaccida
GCTCGCCGTTTTCGATGATGTCTTCCAAAGGAATAATCTCTTCAACATCCTCTGTGACATTCTGGTCTTCATTGTCGGGCAATTCATTCAGAGATGCCTCAATCGCCTTTAGAGCTTGTTCATCATTCATAGATGTATCCGCTTGAGTTGTCATGTTGTTCTCCTAAATATCTGCGTCTAGCTCACCAAACGCTTTCTGTTTCTACTCTTTATTTATACAATCGAAACAAACAGAAAGCGAATGGGAACTGGACGGATTTAAGCGGCTTCTTACGAAACTTCACCGTTGAGATTCATAATCTCGCGGTTGATTTCAGCACGTTGATTGTAGAGCTTTCCCAGAACTTCGGAGTTGCCCGTGTCAACCTTGGCTTCATTCCGCGCCGCAATCTCTGTAAAACGCCGCTCGATATTATCGGTTTTGTTTTTCAGATCAATGAGCGCGGCGACTTTGTTGTTCGCCTCTTTCAGGTTATCAGAAGCGGTCTGCAATGCACCCGCCGCATCATCCTCTTCCTTCAATGCTTCTTCAAGCAAATCCTTGATAGAGCCATCGCCTTGAATTGTCGGATCGACGATCATCTTGACGCGCGCCTCTTCACTGCCATTCAAAACTTCGGTAACTTGCTCCGGAAGGTTCTCAAGAAGCTCTTTTGGAAGGAACATCCGCGCGTCGTCCCAGTCATTGATAATGACGTGCGCGAAGCCTTCGTGCCAACCTTGGAAGCCGGGATCAACCGCTGTTACCTGAGAAGCAGCGCTTTTAAACTCCGAAGGCATTTCGATGTTGTCAGTAGAAGGAATGTTGCCTTCCATCAAGGATTTGATGAACTCTTTGAGACCTTCTGATCCAGTCTGACCAACGCCTGACGAATCGATGTTGATTTGCGGCGCAGGTAACATCAGGTTGGGTTCAAGACCATTGGAGCAAAACGGACAGTCGCATTCATCATCATCGGACATACCGTCGAAGATCGAATCATCTTGGTTTGCTTTTGCTGATTTCTTCAATGCCTCAAGCATCATACCTGTGATCAGAGTTTTCGCCATAATTTTTTTCATATCGTCCATGTTTTTTCCTAACATAATTGCGTTGGAAGCTGAAAGTAGCCCCATTCTACGCCCTTGATAAAGCATTCCATCATGACATTGACGTCATAGGATGCCGCGTGTGCTTTGCCTGCTTCTGTTTTATATTCAACTCCGCAAGCAAAGCACAATTCTTTGAGACTAGGCTTTTTACCGTCAGGTGTCGCCCAGATCCCGTTCTCCATTGTACAGAAAACTTGAACTTCGGGAAGCTTCATCCCGATTCTTTCAAACTCCTGCTTTAGAAACTCCCAGTCAAACGCGGCGTTATGAATAACAACCAAGTTAGCTTTCAGGAGAAACTTCTCCTGCACGGGAGCGACGGTGTTCCATATTGGCTTTCCGATAAGATCAGAAAGTGAAATATGGTGAACACGCTGGGCCTCAGAAGATATACTTCTTTGAGGGTCTATGCGTTGATCCAACTTAGCGACTTCTTTGCCGCCTTTATAAAGCCCAGTGTATGTTTCTAGGATTCGTTGATCAGGATGCAGAAGACCTGTTGTTTCTAGGTCTAATCCCGCAACCATCAGATTTTCTGGAAACTTGATCATGAATTAATTCCGACCTGATTTGAGGTAAAACTCAGCGGCAGCTTTGTGCATTGGAAACGCCCAATCAAGATCGGACACATCATTTGCTGACACCGTTTTAACACTCATTGTTTCACCGTGAATGATACCATCTTGATCGTAACTCGGTGCATCTGAGGATGTGCAGATAACCACGTTATTGTGGTAATCATCTGTTTCCATGCTGATCATCTGGATGCTTTCGACCGGAACAATAAAGCCTGTCTCCTCGAAAAGCTCGCGAACACCTGCTTCTTGCCAGGATTCGCCACGCATTTGGTAACCACCTGGAAGTCCGTACTTACCACGACCCGGATCGTTCTCGCGCTGAACAACAACAACATTGTCTGGTTCGCCAATGATCACGCATACAACCGTATTCGCATTGTCGTACAAAGGGCGATTATCAACGCGGCTCACACCGATCTGTTCATCATTGATATCCATTAGGAATCGCCTTCTTCGAACCTCGCGATAGCCTCTGAGGACTTGTCGCGAATGAATTGACCGACCACGCAGGCCAGAAGAACTCCAATGATGACCGTAATGATACTAAATGCACCAACAAATGTGCTAAATAGTGACAGAATGAACCAGTCAAAGAACGAAAGACGGGCTTTGAATACCACATCTAACACCTTGATTACGAATTTAAACATGTGTCCATGTCCTTTTCTTTATTACGTTTGTGATCGTTGACCGAGATACACCGTATTCTTCGGACAATTCTTTGATCGTCTTATCCGACGACCTTATAGCTTCTACGTCCGAGACGTTCAGCTTGGAATTTGAATTAGAACTACCTCTTCCAGTCTTCAAGCCCGTAGCATGTGCGTGTTTCTCATTAAATGATCCACTGCACCACTCTAGGTTATTAACTGCATTATTGGCTTTGATACCATCAATGTGATTCACCTGCGGCTCGTTATTTGGATTGGGTAGGAATGCTAAAGCTACAACCCGATTAACAAGAACGGACTTTGTGTGTCCTTTGTAAGTCATATTGAAGTAGATTCGACCTGACTTTTTATGCTCTTGAACCTTAACCGGCTTGTAGCTGGATCCTTTTATCACTACTCCTCTTGAAGGATGGGCTCGTGACGCTCGCCATATATCGCCGTTACCAAGAACAACAAGATATTTACTAGCGATGGCTTCTCGTATCCATCTGTCTTTCTTAAACGCTTTTTGCATTTTTTTCTCTCTAGCTTGTTATTAATATATAACAGAGAAGCGCAAGACTGTCTCGCGGGTTCTCTGTTATATAAAGGCAGCGGGAGCGATGGATTTACTTAGATTTTACCTTCACAGGTGCGACGTACTTGTACTTATCCATCCAGCGCCCAAGTGTTCTGCGGCTCGTATTCGCCGCCTTAGCAACTTCGGTCAAATTGTCACCGTTAACAACACGCCTCATAGCCTCTTTTTGAACATCTGTCATATCCTTACGAATTTTGACATTGCTCTCTTGGATATGTTCGACATCGCGGCTCAGTTTGGCGATATTCACTGGTTCAGCTTCTACTTCGTCCAAAGCTTGTGCCATTCCATTTTGACCTGCACCCAGAAATTCGATGGCTTTTTCTGACTTCTTTTTCTTAGGCGGTTTTTTCTTATTCACCTTTACCTTGCGGTCACCAACCATTCCAACTTTTACATCTTCAAGAACCGCCGGGTGAACACCAGCTATTACATCAGCGAGAATGCCTGCTGCCTCTGGAATAGAGGTCATCGATTCATCGTTACCAAGCTTCAAACGCGCAGCTTCGGGAAGCACCCCAACAATGTGATAGGAGCAAACACGCATCTTATCGGGCTCACCACGTGGAACCGCAATGATATCCTCCGGTGCGATCTTAGCAAGGCACACAACGCTACCCATGTAACCACTGAGATATCCGCGACGAGCGATGTGAAGACCTGTGGAGCACTGCGTACTCCGGCTCTTGTCTACTTTGGACTCAGGCATCATCACGCGCGACCCAAGACGTTGCTTGACGCGTTTGGTATGGATATCAACGAAACCTTCTTTTTCGTTCTTCGAGTCCACCATGTGAAGCGTCTTGTATCCAATGACGGATCCGTCATTTGCGATTGGAAGATCCCCACGCTCCATGAAGTTCAACAGGTCTTGAACCGTGTGACCTCGTGAATTTTGAACCTTTGCGATGCGATCCATGAATATTGAGAAGCCTTTAAAGCCACTTCCGTAAGCCGCATGTTCGATTTGACGGTCAAGCAGCTCCATTCCAGGAACCTCTACTCCGTCAATAGAAGCGACCAACGTTTCGTCGCTTGTGAGACCCAACGGACCGATATAACCCACTGTGGTATTTTCTTTAACGCTAATACCAAAGACCTTCTTAATCTCGCTGATCTTACGCCGGAAGAATTTGATTCGACCTTCTGATTTGCTGGTGATAACCGCGTGTGCGGAATATTCATCCAAATCCACCTCAGCGACCTTACGTTCTGCAAGAATCGGTGTGATATGCGCCAACAGGTCATTCACACGATTACCTTCGGACGGCAGGTGCATAATACCTCCTCCATCGCCAAGGTACAGCGTGATACGATACTTATCGCCCGTCGCTCCAACAATTTTAACTTTTTTCATCTTAGCTTTCCTTTATTAACATCTTGATCATCTTTAGAACCATTTCTTTGGAATTTTTATCACCAAAGTTACTAGTATCTATGTACTTAACACCTCTGTAGATATTGGAGTAATCTGAAAAATCCATCAAATCCTTCGCGAAGGATTTAGTCGCCAGAGCACCAATGCAATCCGGTACAGGCGCATAATTATCGTCGCAGGTACTCAACGGATCTGACTGTCTAATGTACATCTTGTCTGACGGTTTTATATTTATATTGGAAAAGATAATTCCGAATGCCATCATTAACTTCATATATTTCAACGAGGTGCTTTTGTTAGGTATCTTTATCGGATTGAAGATAAAGTACGACTCCGGGAAGTCGCGTATTATAGTTTTCACCTTTCTTGAGTAATCGCCTGCTAATTTAGACAGAGTGCCATCGTATGATTTACATATATAACCTTTAGCGCCTAACCAAGCAAATTGAACCTCTTTTTTGCCTTTCTTCTTTTCCATAAGCGCATCGAAATCATCAACGATACACGGAATATCAGCGGCTTTCAAATTCTTAATATCTGTTTTATTTCTCGCTATCGCCAGTAACGATGTGTCGTAGCCAGCCTCTTCTATCAAACTGATAGATTTTTCTACCAGTTTCCAGTTGGAATTCGAAACATCTGCTCTTGAATCCGTCATTGGGATCCAATATAGCGGTTCTCTCAAAGTCCTTCCGGAATACCAACTGCGATGTTTTCCAACATCGTGCGCGCGCAGGTACGAATATTCTGTCTTTGGAGCCCTGACTTTTTTAGGAGGTATAACCGTTAAAACGGTCACCTCAAAGCCTTTGCTTTCAAATGCGGCCTTTACTTCGGCCCGCAGACCGACTTTGGTTCGCGGAATCGACACGGATAGAAACAATTCATCATCAAGGGGTGTCCAGTGATTTGTACGATCACTTTTTACAATCTTCTTGATTTCCTCTCGACACTCCTCGCGGTTCTGACATATGATAACCTTATTGTTAATCGTTCCGTGTTTTGGGGGCTTTGATAGTGATCCGGAGCGGAAATACCCAAGATCGTGCGATGTCGTTATTGTGACCCTTTTTAGGCAATTCGCTTTAACAGCGGCACGAATGGCTCTGCGGGTATCCCAGCGCCAATCTTCCGACTGCGAATCGTAATCATCAGATCCTCTTTCTTTAGAGATTAATCTGCCGTAAAGCGATATTCTTGGCACCTCGGGCCATGTTGAGCTTTCATGACCACGTTTGCGGGATTTCAAAAACACAGGTAATCTACCTTTATCCCATCCCACAGCATCCGCTGTTTTCTTTTTATACTCCCGACCAACGTTTTGGAAAACCTTACGTTTGAAGCCTTTTGTTTCGGGGATATTGGTCCGGCGTCTTGTTAGCGCGATCTGAGCGGTTTCATGGTTGGATGTAATAGCGCTAAGGCTTTCGGTCAGTCCGTGATACCTTCCAATACCATCCATATTCAAACCTCTAACACGGGATGACATTCGCTTAATGACATTATTCAGGGAGGAGCCTTTGTAAGGCTCCATTCCGTTTATGAATCGCTCCGTGAGTTCGCAAAGCTTGGCTATCGTAACCTCTGTGTATGACAGGGATTCGCGGGACGGCGTGATACCAATAGAGTTCGGAGGACATATTAGAATGATTGCTGAATTGTCCGCCGGTAGATACCTCATTAACTTAGAGGTCATATCGATGATTTCCGGCTCCGTTGATACAACCGGGTATACCACGTTTCCGTATTTAGCAAAAACGTTACTGTTTTGAAGGTGAGTGTCTCCATTTTCAGCAAGAATGAATCCTGTTTTCTCCGCCTCAGAGTAATCTATAACCTGCGTACCTCTAAACCCATCACCACATCGAATACTCGGTGTATTGATCATCGCTCGAATGCCGCCTAAGTATATAATCTTCTTGGAGATTTCAATGAACTTTCTACGATCCTCCTCATTCTTTATGGGAATCGTGACCGTTAGTCCTTTTTCTTTCGTGTCGAAGGACGTCATTGATCGCAGATCCGGAATACCTGCTGTTTCTGCGCCACCACGAGAGATGGAATAGATCGTTTCCACCCCCTTGTGACGACTTACAACGGAGAAGTGATCTGAGTAGGCAAACGGAGCCTTACAGCCTAGGCCGAACCCTCCTGTCTGTCGACCGTCCTTAACTTTGGTTGATCCACCGTATGAGCAGTAAATCGAGGGCATTTCATTATCATGAATGCCGTTACCAAAGTCTCGGATTGTGATTTCTTCCGAGGTGATTTTAACTTGAATAGGTACATCCGTTATACCCGCATCGATATGAGAATCCCATGCGTTACAAATGACCTCACGAACCACAGCGAGGATCTTATCGCTATAGAGGGTGCTAGAAAGTACGGTGAAAAATTCTGCTGACTGAGCCATGGTGAAAGCTCTCGCTTCACCACCACCCATTACAACGTGTGACTTGGATCGCTCTGCCTGAGATACTTCCATTTCTTACACTCCGTTTTCTTTTTTCATCTTTTCCTCATGATCCTTGATCAATCGCTGATAATCCTCCGGAGAGTGGAAATCAACGTGATCGATTATCACGTTAAGGCATGACCGGGACAATACGGGATTTGGCACGCGTCCTTCTCTCAGAGCTCCAAGACCCGCTATAATGTAGGCTTGTTTCAGTAGGGCGTGCGCGACCATTGATGTGGCGATTGAAGGTGTTCTACCTTCTTCCTCGAAGTAATAAGACCACGTTTGTGATACCTCTTCAATCTCTTCATCCATAAGCAGGATGTCTTCTTTATCCTGCTTCTCTAAAGTGAACGATTTCGGGTCAACGGTGCTTGATTCCGAGAACACAGTGAATACCTCATTTGGATAGAGTTTCTGGAGGCGAATGCGTTCGTCCTCCGCCTTCATCCAAGTTTCATGCTCGTAAGGCCACTCGGGTAGACGACAGCGACCAGTACGTTTTGTGCGGCGAAATACAAAGTGACCACCGCCAATCTTCTCGCCATCACGCTCGACACGTGCATCCTTTAGATACACTGGAGCTCCAGGACGGACATTGCGGTAACGATCTTCTTTATTGATTTTATCAGGCATGTTCGTGTCTCTCTGTTTGCTTACTGTTTAGTTATAGCAGAGCAAACAGAGGAGATCGCGTGGAACTTTACTTATCTATCAAAGTTCCGATTGCGCTAAGGCGGTGAATAATTTCCGTTTCCGTGAATTTCTCGTACAATCCGGTGTCGATATTCGGAATTTCTTTTCCATCCAGAGACCAGCAAGAGGTAGGTTTGTCCTCCGGAACCACGTCCTCGAATTGGTCGATCAATAGAACCGTTTGATCTGCCAACATCGAAATTGTGTGAGTGTGAAGATTACCCGTTACGAGTTCGCCATTTGACTTCATAATCTTCGTACCGACCTTGGATAGGTTCTCAACACCTCTAAATGTAAACCCGTCACCGCCATTAAGAGGTGTCATATAGTCAAAGGCGTTATATGCTTCACCATCGGGATCGGCGGTGTATCGATAGTCAGCCATCGCGCCTGCAAGAACAGTAGTGGTGAATGAATATCTGTGATCGTGCGGATTGACCACTTCCGGAATCTTAGATGCATCACCATCCAGAATGTAGAGTTTTCTCGTAAAACTCGGTCTTCTTTCTAGACAGATATAGTCCAGACCTTTCGCGTGGAAGTTCTTAAAGGAGTTTTCGATAAGAAGTCCCGGATTCAGCATTCCTTCGAATAACGTCTTATACATTCCAATGGAATCTCTCATGATTTTAACTCCGTATGAACCGCTGCAATTACATCGGCCACATCCATATCGATTAGACCGATTGTTGTATCGTATATAACGGATACTATAAGGAAAAACTCCCGCTTATTGATGTAATTAGCATCATAAAGGCGCGTGTATTTATCCAGAGTCTCCGCTGCTCTTTTCGTTAGGGTTTGATTGTGTGTCAACCATTCCTCTTGTGACTTTTTTTCTTCTTGATCTACCACCATTACCACCACATTTATTGCATTTCTCGAAAGAAACAGGACGTCCGGAGATCAGACGATTTCCTGATCCCTTACACTTCTTACAGACCTTTACTATCACGGTCTCGCATCGCATGAGTTACTTGGGCCTGAATACTTAGAGGTCTTACCAATTTTCTTCAAACAACCATCGGGTTTATAACACCCTGCGTTTTTAATAGCCCTTGCGATGGTCTTCTCCATTAAATCCCGGCTAACCCGAAGTTCTTCTTCCACAGAATATCTGTCGTCCGGATCCTTCATTCCTATAAGGGCATGGTCATCAACCGCTGTTTCGAAGCGGTTGATAGCTTTTGTTATCCAATGGGGAACGGTACTCATTCGATTTCTTCAATTTCAATATTGTTAACGTCATCCAGTTTGGCCCAAAAACGAGGTTTGCGCTTACTGTTAACCATTTTCATTCCATTTGAATCATCCAAAAAGAACGTTACGGATGAGAACTCTCTTTGACCTCTGCGAATATAGATACGGTCGACCTTCAAAGAGCATCCTTTGATTAGGGTGAAATCCCACTTCCAATTAAGATTTTCATCGACGCTCCGACTAAACGGATACCACTCGTGATCACTATTCAAATATCCGTACTTCGGATTACTTTCGATACCCATCTTGTGCGCAAGCATGTCTGGGTCATTAAAAAGATCGAATTGCCTCGCAAAACCTTCATTTCTTCCTTCGGCATGAAGACTGAATTTCCAATCTTTCGAAAGAGTGATAATCGATCCTATCGGTGGAATAAAAAGTTTCATGGTAATCCAATCTGCGTTGTTTAACGAGAAACACCTGACGATTAAGCCAGGTGTTTCATTATATGGTGACTCCTGTAGGACTCGAACCTACAACATCCTCATTAGAAGTGAGGCGATCTATCCAGTTGAGCTAAGGAGCCATACACTTCTCCTTAGCAGGAGTCGTGAATCTGCCTGATCTCGATATGGATCGCATCTATTTTCGCAACCAAAGATTTGACCTTTTTGCCATCCTTGTCACGAGCCTTGGCACGAGCCTTAGTAAGCTTGATCTGAGCTTCATTAGCCTGCGCTTTCAGGGTGTCAACACGCTCCTTGCGATCCTGATACTCCGACAGGAAGAAGCCAATCGCATCATTAGCATCAGCGATATCAGAGAATGCTCCGATATCCGATACGACGCCATTACCCTCCGTTACTACAGAAAGACCGCCGTTTTCGTGAATGGAGATGGTAATACGTTGCTTTGAAGACATGTTGTTTTCCTTATACCGACCGGACTCGCGATTTAGGCCCGTAATCATTTGAAATTTACCACGACATTCGTTCATGTCGTGATGTGCGGTGATCGCTCCATAATCGGCATTGACGGATCTCATAAAGTCAATGCCGCGCATCTTCTCTATATGACTCCTCACACTATCTGACATAGCTAGATCACCCATCAGGAGATTGAATGACCCGAGAGCCATTACTTCGCTACCCAGATCTTGAACGCCTCAACATCAAGCTCAATATCCTCGCTTGCGAAATTGAAACGACGGATCATGCTGATTGCTTTGCCCGACAAGCGCGAGTGAAACGAGTGTTTCTCGGACAAATCGAAGGGTTTAGCTTCAACAACCGAGCGTTCTTTGCCAGAAAGAAAGGCACGTGCGAGAAACGTGGCGCGAGCTTCCTGACGAACAACTACTGTCCGGTGAAGGTGAAGCTCATTCTGCTCACGAAACGACAGAGCCGATGGTTGCTGATGTTCGCTCTGATATCGGGCGTTGCCAAGCGCCTTCTTTTCTTCATCACGAATGATAGTTGCTTCCGCAGCAAGTGACCGCGACTTAGCGCTTAGGATTTTAAAACCCGGTGAATTTGACATTTTACTCTCCTTGAGTATTAACAGCGGCCAACTTTGTGACCAGTTCTTCGTAGTATTGCAGAAATTCCATTTTTGCCTCGTATGGCTGCAACATGCGAATTTCGTAAGGAGCGATCAAGCTATCGTCGCAAAGAGAGCTGCCATCATCAGGCCAATTCACATCTTCATTACGAAGGATGATTTGCTGCATTTCCGCATTGCAGACAGCATCATCACCAATCTTGATCGCCTTCGGAAGCGGATAAGGAAGATTCAGAGCTTTCGCAATAGCCTCTTCGTTAACATCTTCCACTTTCTTGAACGGCTCGCGAAACGCTTTGCTGTATTTCAGCGGACGAATCAAATCACCGTTGTATGCTTCGGACCCGTCATGGAATAGCGCTGCCATACCAAGATCAAGACGACCCATAACTTCAACCAAATAGCGAGACACGTAGACAGAGTGTTCCGCGACCGAGTAGAAGATTCGCGTTGGGTCTTCCGGATGCGTTGTTGCGCCGTTCCAACGAGCGCGTGTAGCGAGGTGATGTGCGATTACTTCAATCGACACGTCTTTCTCACGTGGGTTAAAAGGAAACCAGATATTACCGTTCGAAACGTGCATGTAGACCTTACCCAGATCCTCTTCAACGTGCTTACGGTTATCGTGGTCGTATTCTAGCTGTTCTTGCGTGATAGGCATGTTTTCTTCTTTCTCGTTGCTCTATCAAGCGCTGTTAAATATTTATAACAACGCTTGATAAGGTTTAAAAGTGGAAAGATCGATCAGGATTCAGGAACTTCGAGGTCATCAAGATCATCCATTAGCGATTGAAGGTCCGCGTCAGATTGAGGCTCAACAGCGGCCCCACCTTCGAACGCCTTTTCGATATCCGCTGTCGTAAGAGTGACTGGATTGACCTTATCAGCAACTTCCGGCTCAGGTACTACCAACTCAGTGACTTGCGTCTCTACGGGGCTCCGAGCGGGCGCTGCGGTCACTCCTTTGGACACACGTTCGACAATTTGCTCACGAACAGGCACCATGATCTTTGAAATGTTACCACGAGACCATTCTTTACCCTGTGGTGACAGAATGCCAGCATCTTTCAGAGCAATTGCGATATCATCATTTGCGGCGAATGCAAGATGGAAATTCGCGATTATGAAGTCCGTAATTTCTGTCGCCTTCAATTCTGTTGCCGTTGGTTTTACAACCGGGTTCAGAGCGTCGAGGGCGATACCAACACAACGGTCAACCGCATCAGCGGAGATCATCGTGCCATCATTTTCTCTGAAATCCATCGTTGAGATGATTGTGAGGGCGTCTTTGAGGGATTTAATTGTTGGTTCTGGCATTTTTCTATTCCTAATGAATGTTTGGGTGGGATTGACGGAGTTTTTGAAGACCATCTAAGCGGGCTACGATTTTATCGTGCATGAAATCCACTCTCTCCGTCAGGTCTGTCGTATTGATCACACTTGCGTTCAAGCCTTTGCAAGTATGTAGTGCTCCACGCATGATTAAGTCAGTGTGACGTTGGTATGCGGGATTATCAACTGGACGAGTTGAGGCTTGCTCGTAGAAGCTTAAAGGTGTCAGGTGAAAGATGTACTCATATCTGTTCGCCGCTACCTGCTGGCAGAGGTCCACATAATTAGCAATACCTTTCATTTCGTCAGATGATAACTGATTATACGAGGACATGTGAATTTCACCCATCATATAACCAATCATATCAATCGGAGTACGATCAAGGATAGCCGGACCCTTGATCTCCTGCAACATTCCGATATGGTCGTTGAGAAGTTTGCCTTGAAGATCGAAACGCTCCGCAAGTGACAGATCACCTACGGCATTGTAACCATGCCTCTTAGCATTCTTCGTAATTGAACCACTGATATACTGAATATCAAGAGCGTCCGCTACAAGCTTACAAAGCGTAGTTTTACCCGAGCCTGAGGCTCCTGAAACACCGTAAATCATTCGTTAAACTCCTGTAGAACCGTATTTGCCGTCGCCTCGTTCAGTGACGCGCTGTTTGTTTATAGCCCAGTTGAAACGGGGTTGTTCAACATTCGCAATAACCATTTGAGCAATGCGATCTTTGTAGCAAACAGTGAATGGCTCATGACCGTGGTTGATAAGGATCACACCAATCTCACCTGTGTAATCGCTATCAATTGTCCCTGGTGAATTGAGAACGGTAATACCGAATTTGGCAGCCATACCGGAACGTGGTCGAATCTGAGCCTCAAGACCTTTTACGAGGTGAACACGAATACCTGTTGGAATGATCGCGCGGTGCCCCGGTTCGATTACAACAGGGAGCTCTACACATGCATATAGATCCGCACCAGCAGCTTCTTCACTGCCATATGTCGGGAGAACGCTGTTCTCCCGGAATTTACTAATCTCAATTTCCATCTTCTAATCCTAAAACTTCTTTGACCAATTCGGTCGTTGCGTGTTCCAGAGACTCCAATACGGCAATCTCTGCGGCTTCTTGGGTCTCAAAGGGACCGATGGGTTCGGTCTTATTCTCTGAATCCTCAATCGTATAGTAGTACCCAGGATCACTACAATCCTGGATATAATCTACAAAAGCGGTTGCTAATACATCAGCGTCCAAAGTGACACTCTCCGGGAACCAGTTTACGGGCCTGAACGTATCCGTCCAGATTTCCGTGCAAGTGGCCCGCGTCCCAGATGTTGATCTTGCGGGACGGCACACCGTGTTTAACACCTGTAAATCTGTGACCAATAAGCAGATCGACCATTCCTTGGTGCTCAAGAGGTGAAGCGTGGACTCGATCCGAAGATACCAGCATGTCGTAACGTTCCAGCTCCTTCTCATACGTAGCGTTTCCGTCGAATGGCGCATACGAGATACGAGCGCAACGAGCCGCGGAGATTTTGAGAAGAATGGAGTTTACTTCGTAAGGCATTGGAACCTTACGGAGGACACCACCTTTGGTAATCATATTCTTCGCCGCATCGTAATCGCGCTGATCAATATACGGAAGATGCCCTTCACCTACTTGAAGAACAGTTGGTACACATTCG
>JAULKP010012069.1:1384-12047 GCA_032356005.1 Ulothrix subflaccida
AGCGCTGTACCTGTGTCTGCTCAGTAAGTGGACCAGCGCTGGCCTTGATGTCGAATACTGATCGAAAAACACACATGTTTGAAAGTGAGGCCTAGAGCGGCCCGTGCGGTTGGCACTGCCATGTTGATTATGCAACCTACCCGGTGTAAGGCAGGACGAGCGAGCCAGGCGAGCCCTGCTTGCTGTGACTGCCAGCTCTGCGTGGGCCTGACGGTGCGATACGCCTGCAAGCCTGGCGAGCTGACTGTGCTTCCACGGTCGTGTGTCGTCAGCCCGCCGGGGATACCCCTTTGGAGCTGTGTACCAGCTTGCAGCCTGGTGTCTTGTCCCGAGGGACCTCAGGGGTGCCTGGCGACACAGAATACGGCAGGTGCAGTGCTGCTGCTGGGCAGCTGTAGCCAGCTGCAGGAGAGCTACGGTCCGTACAGACGCAGGGGCGGTTACAACAGGCAGACACGGTGCTCACCGGCCGTCCACTCTGACATCTGCGAACGCTCAGCCTGTTGGGGTGGGTGCCGTGGGGGTGAGTCACGGGGTGGCTAGGTGCGCACGCGTGCCATCGCTGCGTCCGGACGGCGCCGTGCAAGTCCGTAGCACCCGCCTGTATCCCACACATCTTTCTCAACGCTGGACAGCCCATCACTGCCCAACGCGCGAGTAGCAGCTGACAACTCCGCGGTTCAAAACCCGCAACGAGCTGGTGCAAGATGGCCGACCTCTCGTCTACGATTCCCAGCATCCTCCTCAGTACCTTGGCCTACGCCGTGCTCTCCGTGTACGACGCCCTCGAGAGCCTCGTGACTGACGCACTCGCGATCTGCCTCGTCGCCGCAACCGGCCCTACCGGCAGCCCCGCCCCCCAGGACCAGGTGCGCCCGCCTGCAACTGGTCCCTATATTTTCTGCCGTGCTTCTCGCACCCAGTGGCCGACCTCAGGGCCAGCCCTGCAGATGCCTCTGTGCTGTCACGTCGTGTGCAATCGCCGTCATCGCGCTCTTGCCGGCAATTCCAGGCCTCCCACACACGCCGTGCACTCATTTCGAAAAGGTAGTCCCCATGCGTGCGCACCTGCATCGGCCGGCCGGCGTCCCCGACTCGGGCGCGCATGCCCACTGGGTGCACCACACGGACACCTGCTGCTCGGCACCTGCGAGCTCCAGAAGCTGCGTGCATACGCGACCCTTTCGCTACAGCCGCTCCCAGCAGCACTCGTGACAGGGCACTGTCCTCGAGGCCGTCGTGGCGGAACCGTTCCGGAACCGTACGCCGGCACACGCCGCTACAACGGTGCCACACTGTGCCTGTCGTAGTTCTGTATACGCTATCGGGCGGTCCGGCTGGTCTGGCCGGTTCCTGGTACCGCGGACCCGGGCCTGAGCACCTACGCCACGTCAGCGTCTTGCAATATGAACAGCCACCTGTCCAGGGCCCAAGCGTGAGGGAGTCGTTCATGTCTCGTGCTGATGCCTAGCCCGCAGCTCGTCCACCCCCGGCCGATCGAGGCTTGGGATCCGAGCTGGCTCGCGGCGGTGGACACCGGAACGTCACCCGACCCGACCTGCTTGCGTAAGGACACTGTGCATCGATACCGGTACTCAACCTAGCGTTGCTGGAATCAGGCCTCAGAGGTGCCAGGTGTCCGCCTGTCGGGCAATGTCTGTGCACGCGCGAGCCCAGAGGGCTGAGACGCGCGAGCGAGCGTGGAGGCACTCACTTGAGGAACAGTCGGTATCGTGACGAGCTGGGACCGGGCCACCCCGTTCTCAGTCGCCTGCTGCCCGCGCTGCTACACGCACTGCTGTCGTGAACGCTGCGTTCCTCCGTCCAAAGGTCCGTGCTGCCGTCACGAGGTACCTGCCTACTGAGCTGTATGGGTATTCGGGTGTTTGACTACCAGCTCCGTCCGCGTGTGCAGAACCACGTCTACAGCGAGGCCAAGGTGTCGACAAGGGCCACGCCCACTGCTACGAGCCCAGCAGCAGGTGAGGTCCCCCTGCCTGCAACCTTGCTATCATGAGCGCATGGCTGCCGGCCGTCGGTGGGAAAAGCATGCCAGCGCGCGCGCGGCACAGACCGCTCTCCCCATGCATGCCTGCCTCCTCACACGCGGCCGCACAACCGCGCTGTCGTGCCACCAGCGTGGTCAGTCATCGCCACGGGGAAGTAGCAGAGGCGGACCTTCGTGCTCTGAGCGGTGGCCACACCCTTCTGTGCGTGCAGCGAGCCGCAGCCCTTGTCATGGCCAGCAGTGTGCTGCCCTGCACCGTCGCGTGTCGCTGCACAACCCCAGTAACGGCCGCCACTGCACCACACAGTGGAGCGAGCGGCCTATAGATGCCTGGAACATGTCCGATCTCACCCTGTAGCTCGCGTGCCTGCAGGCGAGCCGGCTGAGCAACTGACGCACTTTGCGCCGCCTTGCGGCGCAGACGACGCACCAAACGCTTCGACAAACGATGTCTGCGTCTTGGTCCTGACCCGGAAGCAGCTGCACTCATTCAAGAACTTCGTACCTGGCTGCGTCGCGATTCAGCTCGCCGGCTGCAACAAGGTGCGCACACCTCGTGCTTGCGCTGGCGGCGCCGCCGTCTTCACGTCGACTCACACGCGTCTGCCTGCCCGCCACATAACAGCCCACAGCACCGCGCACTCAGCCGCAAGCCTGGCCGTACCACCGTCCACACGCACAAGCCATGGTCTGACTTTTCAAGCAGTCACGCACGGACGCCGTTCTGAGTGGCCACGCGACTTGATGCAGGCCGAGGCCGTGCCTGCCGAGGGCTGTGCCACATCAGACAGCGGCCAGGCTGCCACGACGGCGGCCTGGATCGAGCCCGCTGACGGCGACACGGACAGCGAGCCCGCCCTGAAGACGCCGGACTACCTGGTGGCAGAGACGCGGCAGGCCCTGCTTGCCCTGCGCAGCAAGGTCGAGGCCTGGACAGCTGAACGTGTGGCACAGGCTGCGGGGACAAGCCAGGCAGCAGCGTCGTCGCTGGCGTCGTCCATGGTCCACACCCCCTTCCTGACCGACTCGGCCAGTGACAGCGAGTCCTCGCCTAGCGTCGCCTGCTCCTCCTCGACCGCCGCCTCGGTCCACTGTGCCGAGTACGCCGAGAGGCGCGCACTGCTGGGCGACGTCGCCGTGTTTGACTACGAGGACATTCTCTTCGTCAAGCCTCTTGGCGCCGGCGCCATGGGCACGGTGCGCGCCCCTCCTGTTAGCGTCTCGTCACCGGCCCCCTGTTCAACTGCAGCAGACATCCGCAGGCACTGACGTCGGCTTCCTGGCACCTGAAGGTGTGCAGTTGCTCCTCGCGGCCCTCCAGCGGCGGCACTGCCCTCCGGTGCAGCGCATGCACAAACCTGTGCTGCCAGCTCGTGACTGCTGCTTGCTGCCCGCATGCTGACATCTGCGCGCTCGGTACACCGCAGCCGCCTTCGTGACTCATTGACAGCACCCTTGCCGCCAACGCCATCCCTGCACTGTGTGCCCAGCCTGGCCGAGGTCTGACGTGCCCAGTGCTGCGCCTTTGGGTGCGGCCCGGGCGGCCCATGCAGTGCATCGTGAGCGTGTGACGGAGCCATGCACCTCGCCTGGACCAGGTCAGCCCGGCGAGCGCAGCCCTGACCCCGCTAAGCGTACCTGAGCAGGTGGACCTCGTGCGAGTGTGCGGTCTCACCACCGCCGACGGTGACAACCGGGCTGCCTTCAAGTCGCCCATCGATGACTGGCAGACCTCGACACCCGGCGTCAACCAGGCCATCCTCGAGCAGGAGCTGACGACCCACCTCCGCGTCACCGGCCACTGCAACATCGTCGCAGTCCTGGGCGTCGTGCTCTGGGACGACGGCACGCTGAGGGGCGTCGTGCAGGAGTACTGCAGCGGCGGCGACGTCGCAGAGTGGCTGCGCCGCGATACCCTGGCAGGTCGTGCGATCACCAAGGCCCGCTTCCAGGCCTGGCTCGCCCAGGTGCGCACCCCTCGTGCCCTCCCGCTGTGGCGCATTGCCTACCGTGTGTGCTGCCTTGTGCTGTCGTGCCATCTACCAATCTGCTGCACCAACGTAGCGCCGTCCAGCAGGGCCCAGGGTAAGAACCTGACATACCAGAGGCAGCACAACTCTGTACCGCCATCCCGCGTACTCAAGCTGTTTCTGCCATGTCTGCGTGGCTCACATCGCACCTGTTGGCTCGGAGTCAAGCCTGCCCTGCACACCTAAAGAGGTCTGTGGTGCATCCCAGGTGTGCACCTGCCGGTCTGGCAGGCACTGATGCTCACACCCCGATAGGCGTGCAGGCCATGATCCATGTGCAGGCAGCCGCCTGATCCGGGAGGCGTGTGTGCAGATGGTGGACGGGCTGGTCTGGTCCCTGGAGTGCGGCGTCGCACACCGCGACATCAAGCTCGAAAACACACTGCTCGCGCGGTCCCCCACGGGCGAGCTGATCATCAAGATCGCCGACTGGGGCGTTGTCGCCCGGTACGACGCAGGTGCGCATCCTGCCTCCTGCTGCCTGGCTACCCTGGGGCACACCAGCCAGCATGCGCGTGACGAGTGACGATCACACACCTCACGTGCAAGCAGTGCAATCTCGATTTCTGACTGGTGACCAGGCTGTTGTCCAGTCGAGCGAGCACAGCCGCACCGCGTGCGTGCAAGAAACCTACACGGACATCAGGCACACGGCCCACTCATGACAGGCCGCTTGGCAGCAGACGGACAACAGCGCCTCAGCCAGACTGTGACGTCAGAGTTGTGCCTGTGCAGAGGTTCCCACCCTCCAGAGATACTCCGGCACCATGAACTACTCGCCCCCTGAAGTGCTCGATGCACACCTGGTCACAGGCGCTGCCGTGCCCATGACCTCCCAGATCATCACCTGGGCACTGGGAATGATGGTGCGCTATCTGCTGGCCGGAGGCCCCACCAACGACGTCCCCACCTACATGCGGGAAATCAAATCCGGCGCGATCCGTCAGGTTCGTCTCCGATCAAAGCTAGGCGTCGTGCGCTGCTGTCAGCATTGTCAGAGGCCCCAGCGAGAACCGCCTGCACATGCCCTGGACGCTCTCACTGGTCGCCGCCGACACGGCACTGGCCCCGCCGCGCACCTGGCCGGTGACCGTCCGTCACCAGGGGACGGAAGGGCATGCTGCAAGGGCACCGCTGCGAAAGGGTGCGGCCTTGCCGGCCTGCAGCTCATAGAAGTGTCACTGTTTGCGATGGGCACTCCTATCTGCCCGAATGTGCTGATAGCCCACGTGGCAGCGCCGCAGAGGTGCGCGGCGGAGCTTCAACAGCTGATACATCACTCGCGCCTTTCGCCCACAAGGCCATACCCTGACAAGTGTGACGACATGTGCAGATTCCCGGCAGCGCACCGGCATGGGCCCAGGCCGACAAGCAACTCGCAGAGCTCTCCCATGCCTGCCTTACGCGTGACCCCGTGCTCCGCCCCGGCATGGGCCAGGTCAAGGCCTCGCTCCTCCGCCTGAGGGCACCCACCCCAGCGACAGCGGACCCTGCACCCACCGCTGCCCCCGCCGCCCCCCTCACGCCCCCTCCCGCTCAGCAGGCACACCTGCTCTCCTGCGCGGACGCCTGCGGCCCCACGCCAAGCGGCCCCGACAGCACACCCACGCTCAGGCCGCGCCCCCGCGCCGTGCGCTCGCAGGCCGTCGGCCGCGTCTGCCGGCGCATCGCGCTGGACGACCCGTCCGACTCCGTGCCCCTCTGCACGGAAGCCATGTACTACCGCGTACAGCTCCTCGCGCCCACCACCCGCAGCGAGTGCGCCTCGACGGCCCACACCAGCCAGCATCACGCCGCCGCATCGAGTGCCAGCGCGCCAGAGGGCAGCAGCTGCGAGAACGTGTGTGCGGCTGCGCCCTCTGCACCTGCGCCGTCCGCCCTGATGGCGCACCCGCCGTCCTCGGACGACGGCATGTCGAGCACTGCTGCTCCAAGCGCGTCCTGCTGCGACAGCGACGCACGCCCCGCCGGCATGTGCCCCAGCCTCCCCGCCACCTCTGCCGCTGGGCCGTGTGCGCAGCTGGCGCTGCCCAGCGACTTCGCAGCAGACTGCTGCGTGGCAGGTGACCTGCAGGCCCCCGCACTGCAGCTGCATGCACGCAGCGGCGCTGCAGACTGGGTCTGCGCACGGGGCGCGGAGAACGGGCAGCCTGGCTGCGCTGGACGTGGGGCGTGGGCACACAAGGGTGCCCCTGTGATTGAAGCCTGCGACTGGGCGCTGCCACTGTCCGTCCTCACGGGCTGGCACCCTGCTGGGCATGGCCATCACGCCACGGCCCGTCATGGTGCCAGGCCTTTTGCCCTGATCCAGTGACCCGCTAGCGCTGTACCTGTGTCTGCTCAGTAAGTGGACCAGCGCTGGCCTTGATGTCGAATACTGATCGAAAAACACACATGCTTGAAAGTGAGGCCTCGAGCGGCCCGTGCGGTTGGCACTGCCATGTTGATTATGCAACCTACCCGGTGTAAGGCAGGACAAAGACGAACCTGCTTGCGAGCCTTCTTGCTTCAGTGGGCCGTCATTCTATTGTCCATAAACTTTCCTCTTCAAGTCAGCCATTGCTGCGTGTAGGCCGCCTGATTGTCGCTAGTGTGCTGTGTTCACGGAGCCCCATGGGTGCAGCCCCGCACGTGAGATGCATGGACGGACTCTGTGTAGACCAGTCAACACGCTCTACCGCAAGGCCCTTTTGATCCAGTGCTTGCTCTCTGGTTGCGCATTGCTCGTCCGCACCGAAGGTCTCTTCGCCACAGATACAGGAGCTGCTCGCCATTTTGGGGACAACCCGCCCTGGCCAGTTCGCTCGCCGGTTGGTTGGACGACCTGCTGCGGAGGGCACACGTACAGAGTGTAGAGCAGCCATGTCCAAGTCCACTCTCGTTCTATTCGATGTCGACGGCACGCTCACAGAGCCTCGCAAGGTGTGCTGCCACCGTCGCTTCCCCTTGCGCTTCCCGCATAGTGTAGAGCCGCGCTGACGCCTTCTTCGACTGCAGAAAGTCAAGGAGCCTATGCTGAAGATGCTGCGCGAGCTGCGTGAGGTACGATCCTTCGGTGCAGGTCTAGATGAGTAAGCTCGACAACTGCTAGTGGACGGTGTCGACAGGGGGAGCGAACGCATCGCCTGTGAGCGTGCTGGTCGAGACGCAGCGTGTCGACACACACGAGAAGCGCATGTTTATACGCGTGGCCGTATATAAGGCGCGCAATCCGGGGTGGCATGGCTTTCACAGCACAGCCCATCACGGAACATCGGGTGCACCACCGACTCTGCACGCGGAGCTCCATCCAGAAGAACATTACAATGATTTTGACACTGGCCATGCTGAGTCTTTAAACCTTCAGCAGCGTATCTGGTGCTCGAGACAGGGTTGACGGACGTGTGGGCGAGCACCAGCGGCAGCGGGGGGCGTGACAGCCTGGATGTACTGTGCAGAAAGTGACAGTCGGAATTGTCGGGGGCTCTGACCTGGTCAAGATCAAGGAGCAGCTGGGCGACGACGGTGCGGTCCAGGCTGCCATCAGTAATGGCCCGCCAGGCCTGCGGAGCTTGCGTTGCAGCTGGCCTGCAGTGTGTCATGTAAGGCACATTCAATCGTATTGACACACAAGACACTCCAATCGTATTAACACACAAGACACACACGCATCGTCTTTCGGCCAGTAAGGAAAACCCCCGCACGCGACAAGCTTGACCCGCAACCTGCAAGGTTCTGCCAGATGTGGACGGTAGCTCACAGGGAGAGACATCTATTATCAACTCAAGGCGAGTTGCCGCGCCATCAAGCGCTGGACATGGCAGGACATGCGCGCTCTTGCGGCACTGCAGCGAGCCTGCCTGCGCAGCACTGAGACCTGTCGCAGATCCGGCCGCGATCGTCCGCCCATCGATCTCTAATGTGTCGCTGTAGCGTCATGCCACACGAATGCTTCGATAAGGTGCCAGATCGCCCGGAAGAAGCGGAAGCACAGCAACGCCGCCCACCGCGCCTCTGTCATCTAAACATGCCGGGAGGGATGAGTCAGGAGGTAAGCCCCTGACTCGGGGGGGCCGTGGGTGCTGACGTGCTGACGGGACGGTCACGCATGGACAGGACGCGAGTGGAGGTGCTGTGGTGCAGTGCTGGAGCGGGCGGACTTTACGTTCTCTGAGAACGGGTTGATGGCGCACCAGGGCACCGAGCTGCTGGCGGTGCAGAGCCTCAAGGCCTTCCTGGGGGAGGACAAGCTCAAGGCGTTCATCAACTTCGTGCTCCACTACATCGCGGACCTGGACATCCCTGTGAAGCGGGGCACCTTCATCGAGTTCCGAGCGGGCATGCTCAACGTGTCTCCCATCGGGCGCAACTGCAGCCAGGAGGAGCGGGACGAGTTTGAGCGCTATGACAAGGATGCGTGCGTCCGGTGCGCCCCCACCATGCTTGGGCAGGCATGCACGCCTCGCTGTGTGTGCAACAGCGTCTGCAGAAGAGGTTGCTTCAGAGCTCTGCGAGGGGGCGGCGCTCGTGCACCCACGCTCTGCGTGACGCACGCGAGCGCTGCTTCGGAAGCTCTCAAGGAGACAGCTTGCGAGCGCACGCTGGTCACGCTGAGTCCTCCTCCCGTCATGCCTGCCCTGTGCGCTGTGCGGAGTCATAGCCTCGAGGCGTGTTCACCGCCCAGCGGGCGCAGGTTGGAACGGAAGCACCCGTGGTGGCGGTGGTGGTGGCAGCTCCATTGCGTGCAGCCTCGAACCCTAGCTTGCAACAGAGCCACACAGCAGCACGATTGGGGCGCCTACCCAGCTGAGCGCCTCGCAGCCCGTCACAGCCTGTGGGCGTGACAGACAGGATGCTTCCGCTCTGGAAGCTGTGTGCCATGAGACACAGCCTGCGGAGCAGAAACCCACTTTAGGAAGCACCCTGCTGCAGAGTACCGTGAAGCGTCCAGCTAGCTGGGTGCCCAGTGGACTTCAGGGTGATGCCTGTCAGACCGTGAGCTGTCACTCAGGTGGGCATGCCTTGAGAGACACAGCTTCCCACTCATCCTCACATCGCGAAACGACGCAGGCGACCACACTTCAGTGTCTGAGTCTCGGAGTGCACGCTCAGTCTTCACAAGGGCTGCTGGAGTCTCCAGAGCCATAGGTCGGATGAGGCGAGCCATCGATATCGCCCTGCCTCTGCTTCCGGCTCGTGCGCAGCCGACGCCCTTGTGCTACAGAACAGTCCGCACCATACAGAGGGGGCATGCGTCCACGTTTACTCCAGACGCAGAAGAAGACGCTGACTGGAGAAGAACAAGAAGCACTGGTGAGCAGCTCCCCAGCATTGTCGCAAGCATGTTCCCGAGTACGGGCTCGTAGTACAGGACACTCTGTGCGACACAGTCTTACCTGCAGTGCCCTGATCTCAGTTCGATTCGCCGTCCAGGTCCACGATGGTGACGGCGCTGCGAGAGAAGTTTGGAGACTATGGACTCACCTATTCTATCGGGGGACAGATCAGCTTCGACGTGTTCCCGCAGAGTTGGGACAAGACCTACTGCCTGCGCTTTGTCGAGAACGACTTCAAGGACATACACTTCTTCGGCGACAAGACCTACAAGGCGCGCGCCCCGCTCGACACCGGGGCTCAAGTTTTCAGTCATGTACAGTCCTGGAGCAGCCTGCGCTGCTTGCTCGCGCGCACCACTCCGAGCAATGCGTTACATGCTGCATCTCCAGGGCACCCGGGGGAATGGCATGGGCGTGGCAGACAGCCGTACAAGTCTGCTGCACCACTAGCACAGGATGCCCTACGCCACGACGATGCATCTCTTCTGCGCCATAGGTCTGCGCCATAGGTGTGCGCTGTGAGTGACAAACGTGTGCTGTGCAGGGTGGCAATGACCACGAGATCTACGAGTCAGAGCGCACCATCGGACACGTGACCACTGGGCCAGAGGTCACCATCGACAAGTGCAAGGAGCTGTTCCTGTCGTGAGCCCGTGATGACAGGGTCGTGGCAGGCATCTGTTGCTGACCTTGAGCGTGATGCCACGTGCTGGAGTACGCTGCTAGTAGCTGCCTACACTCAGGGCGCCATCACTGCGGTCGAATCAAGCTGACACAGCGGCATCGTCACCCTGATGATCGGCGCATGTACACGTCTCTCTCATTGTACGAGCTGACAATACGTGGCGACGCCTGTGACAGGAGGTACCAACACACAGCAGCTCTGCGGTCCCGGATCTCCCACACACAAACGCCATGCAATCCGCCCGGACAAGAGAGACACAATGTTACAACGTTGTTCCGAGCACAATTTGTGCCGGCCTACCGTCTGATTCAAGCAACATGCCCGCCTGCAGCTGGGAGGTGAGGCCAGGGGAACATGCCGCGAACAACTCAGCGCTCATTCGAAGGCTGTGGGAGCGGCTGGGGTAGTACTGCTCAAGCTGGAAGCACACGAGACAGGTCCTGTGTGACACCACAGGGCAGATGTGTGGGAGCAGTGGACCGCCCACACAGCTATGGCGCCAGTCGAAAAGTAGTACGCGCCGCTTGCAGAAAGGAGGGAGCCGCAAGTCATGCAGACTCAGCGAGCCCCACTGCCACCACAGACCCTGTTAATCAGCAAGTTTGGGCCGCTGGTCCTCACGCGC
>JAULKP010012179.1:0-61744 GCA_032356005.1 Ulothrix subflaccida
CACCTGCGGTAGCGTAGTATCTCGGTTTCGTACATCTTTACCGTGACCTCTTCGCTGTACCTAAGTATCTGAATGGATGCCCTGTTGCGGCTGCCTAGTGGCTTGATACCCGCGTTGCGCCCGTTGCCTTTGATCGGCTGTATTTCCCTCTCTGTGGCAACTGCGTAGGCATAGCTGCTTAAACGGGGTAGGTCGCTGTATCCGTGTGAACTAAACATCTGACTTGCTCCTTTCGTTTTCTAACATGGTTATTTTTTGCTCCTCGGTCTTCTGGTCTTCAAGCCAAGTCCTTAGAACACGTGGGTCATACTCTGCTAGCAGGTCAGCTAGCGTTACTTGGTAATCTTCCGGCTCCATCGGCTCGGGCAGACTGTCTTGGTACAGCGTTAATTTGGTCATAACAACATCCCCAAGAAAACCAACGAATAGATACCCACAACGAAACCGACAGTGCCCAGTACCCGCATTGCCCACACCCAAGCAGGTGCCTTGGATTCCTCGTCCTGCCATCGGTACATCTCGTGCGGGTCGTGGATGTTGGGCTTGTACACTTCGCCCACTGCGTGGTTCGGCTTGATGTTGTTTGTCGCTTTCAGTTTATCCGAAACAAGTTTGTCAAAAACCCTGTTACCGCATGGGGTGCAGTAACCCCAACTGCCACCATCGAATATCTCGACATTGCAGTCTATACAATAATCTTTCTCTACCTCGCCTACTTCGTGGCGTGCTCCTTTTTCTAACAATGTTATTTTTTCCATGTCGTACTCCTTTTATCAATTTAAGTGAACATTGTACCACACTTGTACTACCTTGTCAAGCCAACGGCTAGTGTCGCGCTATGTTAGGTTTTTATGTTAGAAAGTTAGAAAAATAAAGGAAAATCTAACACACTTTCTAACAATGCAAAGCCACGAACGACGCGGGTTTGAGAGAAAAAGTGAGGGTAATGTTAGATTGTTAATAGAAAATATAATATATAACAACGTTCTCGTTTTGAACTTTGCTCTCAACGCACTTGCGAGAGGGCACTCTCGAACTCAGTTATACCTAAAAAACGATCTAACAATCTAACATTACTAACATTACTTTAATATCAATGACTTACAAAAATCACTTTCTAACATTAGCCTCATTTTTTCTAACAATGTTATTTTTTCTAACAATGTACCGCTGCCGCCACTACATCTACAAGGTACTATCATGGTTTTCTAACAAAGCAAAGCGGACGGTGTGTTTCTAACAGGCACGAAAAAGGGAGGCTTTCGCCTCCCCTCTCCAGTTTTCTAACAATGTTATTTTAAGGTGCTCAACTCTTTTGCGATGGTCACTAGGGCGGCCATGATTTTGGCATTCTCGAGTGCTATGCAATTCTCACCCGCTTGATTGATAAGGATTCGGAGTTTCTCGAGATCCGTTTTTTCGGACTTCTCTTTTTTCTCCGGTGCTTCGAAGTAGATCGAGGCTTCACGTGCTCGTTTCCATACAATCGCGGGGTTTGAATGGCTGCCCTCGAGAGCTTCAACAATCCTTGTTCGACTAGACCAAACGAATTGACCGAATTCGGATTTGTGAGACTTTTTAACATCGCACCAAGCCATCGGAGTTTGAGCAGCGGGAAACGCTTTGTCCATGAATGCCGCGTAATCCTTCGCGCTTGTACCTTCTTTAGTAGACGCCTCGATGATTCCATTTTCTAACAATGTTATTTCTTTCTTCGCGTCGTTCATTTTAGATACGAGGACGGCAGTTGCTTGTTGTGCTTCGGTTACTTTAATTTTAGTCACTGTGTTTATCTCCTTTGTGTCGGCGAGTTATTCGCTCGACTTGGTACCCATTATAAGTATCTAGTGGACTTTGTCAAGCCTAGGGGCTTTTTCTAACAATGTTATTTTTCTGGGGGGTACGGGGCGGGGGGAGGGCGCTGTGTGGGTGAAGGTACCATGGCATCTATATACATAATAATATGCACCAGAAATACCAAATTTTTGACGTTTTCCTTCGGTTACTTGACACTGCCGTCATTTTTCGGGTCGCTGCTAGTAACGACCCCCACCCCCTCTTTTTATACACCGTCTGCCTTGCACCCTACCCCCCTCTACATAGGAAACACCCCCCGTCAAGGTTACTTAAATATCCTATTTGCATACCCTATTATATTTCTAACACCCAACCCCTTGATTTTTATACTCCGACTGCTTTACACTGCGTGGACCGGTACCAGCTACCTGCGAAACTACATATATGCCCGTTGTAAAAGTGGAACCTACCAAGGATCACCAGATTCCGTACGACACTACGGATGAGAAACCAGATTCATTTTTGGAAGACCTAGCTGTCGCCGGAAATACGGCAGAGCTGCAACAAGCACTAGGTGCCTCCCTAGACTTAGAAACTACCCCCAGAGACGCAGAGCGCGAGAAAGCGCTGTTTGATGCCGTCTTACAGAAAAAACAGACCAAGAACCTTAGACAGCCCCAGATCGCCTTAGCGGCGGCTTCATTCCTTCGTACCTATAGTTCAGAGGTTGCCCTTGATGTGGCTGCCACGCGCTCGGCTGTTACGAATAAGCTGATGGAGATTGCGAACTGCGGGGATGCTAGGTATGAGCTGAAGGCCCTAGAACTCTTAGGCAAACATAGTGACATAGGATTGTTTACCGATCGCAGTGAAATTACTATAAACTATAAGAACCCAGAGGACCTTGAGAATGCTATTAAGGAGCGGGTCAAACGGCTACTAAACGCCGACGTCATAGACGTGACCCCCCTAGGTGCCAACTTAGATGAAGAGTTAGGCGTAGCGGAGAGCAAGGTAGATGATGAACTGGATGATTGGTTAGATGTCAAAGACGACGAGACTGAGAGGCAAGAAGACAGCGGAGGCGGAGAAGAAAAGGACGGGGGAGAAGACTCTTGACACAGTCAAAACCCGCGACCGGCGAAACTCGGATGTTCGAGAACATAGACCTCAAAGACATACCTAAGATACTCCCTATGCTTAGCGCTGGGGAGCAGGAGAAACTGTTAGCGGAGCTGGCTCACTTAGAGGGGCTGAAGACGCGCAGTCTGTCCCAAGAGCGGTTTATGAAATTCGTAGATCAGGTATGGCCTACGTTTATTGGGGGAAGACACCATGCGAAGATGGCTGCGGCGTTTGAGCGTGTGGCTAGTGGTGAGTGTAAGCGTCTTATTATTAACATGCCTCCTCGCCATACTAAGTCTGAGTTTGCTAGTTACTTACTACCTGCGTGGTTTTTGGGGAAGTTTCCCCATAAGAAGGTTATTCAGACCTCGCATACAGCAGAGCTAGCGGTGGGCTTTGGTCGTAAGGTGCGTAACCTTGTTGACCAAGAGAACTACAGGGACATATTTCCCGAGCTGGCGTTACAAAGTGACTCAAAGGCAGCGGGACGCTGGAACACTAACAAAGGTGGTGACTACTTCGCTATCGGTGTGGGTGGTGCGGTTACTGGTAAAGGTGCCGACCTACTTATTATTGATGACCCGCACTCGGAACAAGAGGCAGCGCTGGCTGAAGTAAACCCGGACATCTACGACAAGACTTACGAGTGGTACACATCAGGTCCTCGTCAGCGTCTACAACCGGGTGGAGCCATCGTTATCGTTATGACGCGGTGGTCTCAGAGAGACTTGACCGCACAAGTATTAAAATCTGCTGCACAGCGTGGCGGAGAAGAGTGGGAAGTTATTGAGTTTCCTGCTATTTTACCCTCTGGGAATCCGCTGTGGCCTGAGTTTTGGCCGCCGACTGAATTAGCGGCGCTGAAGGAAGAACTGCCAAACAGTAAGTGGATGGCGCAGTACCAGCAGCAGCCGACGTCAGAATCCTCGGCCATCGTTAAACGTGAGTGGTGGCGGACATGGGAGAAGGAGGAACCCCCTGCTTGTGAGTTTATACTGATGTCTTGGGATACGGCGTTTGAGAAGACGCAACGTGCTGACTTCTCGGCGTTAACCACGTGGGGTGTGTTTTACCAAGCTGGCGAAGACGGGGCACAACAAGCTAACATTATACTTCTCAACGCGTACCGAGAGAGGATGGAGTTCCCACGGCTGAAGCAGGTTGCCATCGAGCAGTATAAAGAGTGGGACCCAGACGCAGTTATAATAGAGAAGAAAGCATCCGGCGCGCCGCTGATTTACGAACTTAGGGCGATGGGCATACCGGTGCAGGATTTTACACCCACAAAGGGTAACGACAAGATCGCGCGTCTAAACGGGGTGTCTGACTTGTTTGCATCGGGAATGGTCTGGGTACCTAACCGGGCATGGGCTGAAGAAGTGGTTGACGAGGTTGCTAGTTTTCCTGCGGGAGAGCACGATGACTATGTTGACTCTACCTCTATGGCGTTAATGCGGTTTAGGAAGGGGGGCTTTATCCGCCTCCCAAGCGATGAACAAGACGAGTTATCAGCATATAGACGCCGGGGCGGCTTCTACTAAGGCGCGGGCGCGCAGAGGATTGAGTAATGGCAATTGAAAAAGGGTTGTACGGAATGCCCGAAGGGCTTGATGAAGAGATGATGGGCGAACCAGATGCCGTAATCGAGATGGCTATGGCTACCGATGAAGATATGCCCGTTATGGTGGAGATGGAAGACGGCAGTATCGAGATTAGCTTCGGAGAAGAGAACGAAGACGCGGATATGGCCCCTTTTGACGCCAATCTTGCAGAATACCTCGATGACGGCCAGCTACAAGAGCTATCGGACGAACTTATAGGTGCAGTTGAGGCGGATACTAACTCCCGTAGAGAGTGGGCGGACACATTTGTTCGTGGATTAGACGTTTTGGGCCTTAAATACGAGGAACGTACGGAACCTTGGGAGAATGCGTGCGGTGTATACAGCACTGTACTAGCTGAAGCGGCTATTCGTTTCCAAGCAGAGGCCATGAGCGAGACTTTCCCCGCCGCAGGCCCCGTCAGAACTAAGATTCTTGGCGAAGTTAGCCGTGAAAAAGAAGATGCAGCCCTCCGTGTTAAGCAAGACATGAACTATGAGCTTACTGAGGTGATGACTGAGTACCGCCCAGAGCATGAAAGAATGCTTTATAGCCTAGGTTTGGCCGGTTCAGCCTTCAAAAAGGTCTATTTTGACCCTAATTTGGGGCGTCAAGTGGCGATTTACATACCCGCTGAAGACGTAATTGTGCCCTACGGAGCGTCTAATATCGAAGCGGCAGAGCGTGTAACTCACGTAATGCGTAAGACCAAGAACGATATGGTCAAGCTTCAGGTCAATGGGTTCTATCGAGAAGTAGACCTTGGAGAACCAGAAGCGTTCCATACGGATATTGAAGAGAAGAAAGCCGAAGAAGGTGGGTACTCTCTTACTGATGACGACCGGTACACTGTCCTTGAAGTCCATGCCGATTTAATTATTGACGGTGTAGACGGTGAGGAGGAAGACGACGACCTACAGATCGCAAAGCCCTACGTTGTTACCATCGAGCGTGGCACTGGAGAAATCCTTGCGATCCGTCGCAATTGGTTAGTAGAAGACCCGTTGACTCTTAAGCGTCAGCACTTTGTTCATTATGTTTACGTACCCGGATTTGGTTTCTATGGACTCGGTCTCATTCATATCATTGGTGGTTATGCTAAAGCTGGCACTAGCCTTATCCGTCAGCTCGTGGACGCTGGAACCCTATCCAATCTCCCCGGTGGTCTCAAGTCTCGCGGACTACGAGTTAAGGGCGACGACACACCGATTGGTCCCGGCGAGTTCCGTGATGTAGACGTGCCGTCTGGCTCGATCCGTGACAATATTATGCCGCTCCCATACAAGGAGCCTTCTCAGACGTTGCTAGCACTTCTCAACAAGATCACAGAAGAAGGCCGACGTTTGGGCGCTATCTCAGACATGAACATATCCGACATGAGTGCTAACGCACCGGTTGGAACAACACTTGCTCTACTAGAACGTACTCTAAAACCCATGGCTGCTGTACAGGCTAGGGTACATTATGCAATGAAACAGGAGTTTAAACTGCTCCGTACAATCATTGCCGAGTACGCACCTGAAGAGTATATGTACGTGCCTGACCGTGGTGAACCTCGTGCGCGACGCGCCGACTACGCTATGGTGGAAGTAATCCCTGTCAGTGATCCTAATAGCAGCACGATGGCCCAACGAGTGGTCCAGTACCAAACCGTGTTGCAGATGGCACAGGCCACCCCACAAATCTACGACCTTCCACAGCTTCATCGCCAGATGATTGAGGTCTTAGGTATTAAGAACGCAGACAAGCTTGTCCCAACAACCGACGATATGAAGCCCGCTGATCCAGTAAGCGAGAATATGAATGCGTTAGTTGGTAAGCCTATCAAAGCGTTTATCTACCAAGACCATCAGGCGCACATGGCTACTCACCAAGCGTTTATGCAAGACCCAATGATTGCTCAAGCAATAGGACAAAATCCTGCGGCTCAGCAAATCATGGCAGGCCTTCAGGCTCACTTAGCAGAGCACCTTGGGTTTATGTATCGCCAGCAGATGGAAGAGAAACTCGGTGCGCCACTACCCGGACCAAACGAAGAGATGCCAGAAGATATGGAAGTTCCATTGTCTCGTCTTCTTGCGCAGGCAGGGCAGCAGCTTTCTCAGACTCACCAACAGCAGGCGGCACAGCAGCAAGCACAACAAAAAGCCCAAGACCCAGTGGTTCAAATGCAGCAAATGGAGCTACAGCTGAAGCAAGCCGAGCTACAGCGTAAAGCAGCTAAGGATCAGGCAGACGCCCAACTCGATGCCGCAAGACTACAGTTGGATACGCAGAAAGCCCAAACTACCGCTGCCATTGAGTCTAGCCGTATAGCCGCACAAAATGAACAGGCCCAAGCCAAGAACGATCTGGACGAAGCGAAGGCGATAATGGACTTAGCTAAAGCTCAACAACCAAGAGGACCGCAAGGTGGCTAAAAAGTCAGGCATTACTTCAGGAGAAGCCCTACAGCTAAACAAAGGTGTTAAAGGCACCAGCATTGGCAACGGGGCTTTGAAGGTAGGCTCAATGAACAAACACAAACGTCGCAGTTTCAAAGAATATAGAGGGCAGGGAAGATAATGGCTAAAACCGTCTTTGACGTGCTAAATGAAAAATTAACGGAGCTTAAAGCCTCCAGCGAAGATTTCCTGAAAAGCGGCGGAGCTAAAGACTTTGCTGAATATCGGGAGGTATGTGGTGTGATTCGGGGTCTAAACGCCGCATTAAGAGAAGTAGGTGACCTTTCGCGTAACTATATGGACGACAACGATGACTGAAACTATAACGGTTAGCGGGGTGGGAGCGGAAGCTTCTGTTTCCCCAGCAATGACTGCGCTCGAAGAGAAAAGGCAAAAGAAGATAGCTGAAGAGATCAAAACCCAAGAGGAACTAGAAGCCTCGATTCCGAAACCGGTGGGGTACAGGGTGCTTATTGCCCTTCCTAACGTGGAGGAGACCTTTGGAGACAGCGGTCTTATTAAGGCAGACCAGACGCGGCGGGAAGAGTACATCCTGTCTACTATCGGGTGTGTACTTGATATGGGTGCAGAAGCCTATAGCGACAAAGAACGGTTCCCTACTGGACCTTGGTGTGAAGTAGGTGATTACGTGATGTTCCGTGCCAATACTGGTACGCGCTTTAAAGTTGGAAAGCAGGAATATCGTTTAATGAATGACGACTCTATTGAGGCCGTCGTCGATGATCCGCGAGCAGTCTCGCGCGCATAAGGAATAGACCATGCCTAGACAACAAGTAGAATTTGAATTTCCCGATCCCGATAAAGAAGAAGACACCGCAGAGTTTGAGGTAGACGATGCAGAGAACCGAGAGTTTATCTTTGAGAAAGACAAAGAAGCTCACGAGTCTAAGAAGAAGGGTAAAGAAGTAGAAGCAGAAGAGCTTGAGCTAGAGATTATAGACGATACGCCTCCAGAAGATAGAGGGCGTAAGGCATCTTCTCCGCCAGAAGACCCTACTGAAGACGAGCTTGAAAACTATTCCGATAAAGTGCGGCAGCGTATTAAGCACTTTACTAAGGGATACCACGACGAACGTAGAGCTAAAGAAACAGCCTTGCGCGAGCGTGAAGAGTTAGAAGCGTTTACTAAAAAAGTTTTGGAAGAAAATCAACAGCTTAAAGGCACAGTTGATAAAAACCAAAGCACAATGCTCGAGCAAGCCAAGCAGACAGTGGCCAGAGAGCTAGAGACAGCTAAGCGGCAGTACAAAGAAGCTTACGAATCTGGTGATACAGACGCCATTGTAGAAGCACAGGAAGCCATAGCAACTGCTAAAATACGAGCGGACAAGGTGGCTAATTTTAAACCTGCCCCTTTACAGCAGAGTGAAACTCCTGTACAAGTACCTCAAACAGCTGGAGAACAGCCAAAAAGTCAAGTAGATCAACGCGCTAGTACATGGGCGGAAGAAAATTCTTGGTTTGGCTCAGACGACGAAATGACGGCGTTTGCTCTTGGCCTGCATAATAAATTAGTGAAAGACGGGGTTAACCCCCAATCGGATACTTACTACGAGCAAATTAATACTCGTATGCGACAAGTATTCCCCGATGAGTTTAACGAGTCGGAGGACGCCTCTACAGAGGCAGCAGCACCGAAGAAACGAGCTAGTAATGTGGTCGCACCCGCAACGCGGAGCACAGCCTCTAAAAAGGTAACTTTAACGCGAACACAAGTATCACTGGCTAAACGCCTAGGTCTGCCTTTAGAGGTATACGCCCAACAGGTTGCTAAAGAAATGAGGAAAGGATAATGGCTACAAATAGATTAGACAGAGAATTAGACACCCGTACAAAGACAGTCCGTAAGACAGCGTGGACCCGGCCTACAGTATTGCCTGATCCCACCCCCGAAGACGGATACACTTACCACTGGGTTCGCATCTCGACTAACGGTCAATCTGATGCCACTAATATTTCCTCGAAAATACGTGAAGGCTGGGAACCTGTACGTGCAGAAGATCATCCCGAGATATTTACTGACGCTGTCGCTGATGCGCGGTTTAAAGATAATGTCATCGTTGGCGGTTTGATGCTATGTAAGGCCCCAGTAGAGCTTGTCCGAGAGCGAAATGATTACTACCAGCACCAAGCTGAATCGCAAATTCACTCTGTGGACAATAACCTGATGCGCGAAAATGATCCTCGTATGCCCCTATTTCACGATAGGAAAACGAAGGTTACTTTCGGCAGCGGAAATTAAATTTTAGGAGTTATATATAATGGCTTATCCAACAGTCAGCGCTCCCTACGGCTTTAAGCCAATCAACCGTATCGACGGTATGCCTTACGCTGGTGCTACTCGCCTTATTCCTATTGCGGGTACATACAACACGGCTATCTTCGCGGGTGACATGGTTCAAACTGTAGCGGCGGGCACATGTGAGAAGTTCACCGGTACCACTAGTGGTCTTACGGTGGGTGTTTGTGTTGGCGTTCAATACGTCAATTCTCTGGGTCAGTTCACACCGGCTCAATACTACCCCGGCACTAGCGTTACTAGCGCTTACGCTATCGTAGTAGACGACCCTATGGCGGCTTTCAAAGTTGCTGTAACAAATGGTTCTAGTGCAGTAACCGCAGAAGACCGTACTGTTGTCGGCGCTAACATGGCCGTAGTACAAGGTGCAGGCGATACTGCTACTGGAGATTCTGGACAATCAGTCCTCGCTGGCTCAGATGCTGTTACAGCAACTATTCCTGTGCGAGTAATTGATGTTGTCACAGATACCGCAACTGGTGCTGATGCTTTTGTTGAGTTGATTGTTAAGCTCAATACTCACCAGTACAATTCAACTACTGGCGTATAAGGAGACTAGCAAATGGCTATTTCAAGAGCGCAACTCCTTAAGGAGCTACTACCGGGTCTAAACGCCCTCTTTGGTCTCGAATACGCTAAGTATGGTGATGAGGCTGCCGAAATCTTCGAGACTGAGTCTTCTGACCGTTCTTTCGAGGAAGAAACTAAGTTGTCCGGTTTCAGTGCCGCGCCTGTTAAGGGTGAAGGTTCTGCAATCGAGTATGACAACGCGCAAGAAGCGTGGACTGCTCGTTACACTCACGAGACAATCGCTATGGGCTTCTCGCTAACTGAGGAAGCAATCGAAGATAACCTCTACGATTCACTCTCTTCACGTTATACGAAGGCTCTGGCCCGTGGTATGGCTTACACTAAGCAAGTTAAGGGTGCTTCAATCCTCAACAACGCTTTTGCTGCTGGCTCTACATACGGTGACGGCAAGACTTTGTGTGCGACTGACCACCCACTAGTTTCTGGTGGAACTAACTCAAACCGTCCTGCTGTTGCAGCTGATCTTAACGAAACTTCACTCGAAGCTGCCGTTATCCAGATCGCTGGTTGGACTGATGAGCGTGGTCTCCTTATCGCTGCTAAGCCTAAGAAGCTTGTAATCCCACCTGCACTGCAATTCGTTGCTACTCGCCTGTTGGATACTGAGCTTCGTGTGTCTACAGCCGATAACGACATCAACGCACTCCGCAACAATGGTTCAATCCCCGGTGGTTATGCAATAAATAACTACCTGACTGACACCAATGCGTGGTTCTTGATGACTGACGTACCTAACGGCCTGAAGCACTTTGTCCGCTCACCTATGCAAACTAGCATGGACGCAGACTTTGACACAGGCAACAGCCGATATAAGGCTCGTGAGCGATACAGCTTCGGCGTATCTGACCCACTGGGTATCTTCGGTTCACCGGGCGCTTAGTAAGCAAATGGTGTTAAGATTGGGGGCTTCGGCCCCCTTTCTTTTGTATAAAGGTAGTACCTATGCCTAGAGAACCTAAAGTAAAGAAAGAGTCGCAAGGCTCCCGAATGTGCACTTCGTGTAACAAAGTTAAGCTGCTGTCCCAATTTGAGACCTTTAAAGAAGGGCAAGTACGGGGGATATGCCAGCAGTGCGTTACCCTACAAAGGGCAAGAAAGACCTCTGCTACCCCTGAGTCGTACCTTCGGGTGCTAAATGTCCAATTAAAATCTCAGCGGCTCAAACAAGACATCGAGTATGGGATAACTACGGAAGACGTTATTGACATGTGGGAAATGCAGGGGGGCAAGTGTGCCCTATCTGGCATGCTCATGACCCACCAAAGAGACGGCACCTACGGCGATAGAAAGAAAAAAGAGTTCAACGCCTCGATAGACCGCATAAACCCCCAAGGCCCTTACGTACGGGAAAACGTACAGCTAGTCGCTTCTAGGGTAAACACCATGAAACACACCCTTGGCGAAGATATGTTCATTTGGTGGGTAAAGAATATTTACGAGACCAAAATTAAGTGATATGTTGGGGGTACTGCAATTTCGCAGTGAACATCTAATGCTTTGATTGTTCTTTTTTTGTTTCCCTTGAGACTTGACCCGCTCCCACAGGCGGGTCTTTTTTTGCTTAAGTATTGTGTACTTACCCCCGAAATGGTATATAGTAACTGTACCGGGGTCATCCGGTGTATCTGACAGTCCCGGCTGACGACATGCAGACAGATGCACCCCAAATTAACTCGCATGTGAGGATTCTCAAATGGCTAATACTACTTTTACAGGTCCGGTCATCTCGACTAACGGTTTTCAAGGTTCTGTAACTACTACAGAAAACGTCTCTGCTACTGGCACTGCTAACGTAATCGTAATCCCTACGTCTGATCCGGGTGTTGCAGGTGCTATCTGGAACGACGCCGGTACTCTATCTGTCTCAGCAGGCTAACCTTTAGACTTAACTAGAGGAGAGACCCATGTCTAGTTCAGATATTCAGACCAAACGGGTTACAGGCACCGGCAGCTTAGCCGTAGGCCCAGCTCGTATACGCCAAGTTCAAGTGCTTACTAGTGTTGCAGGTCCCGGCCGATTGACTATTACTGACGGTGCTGGTGGCCGTACGGTTTTGGACATCGACTTTATTGCCGACGATTCGCACTCTATAAACATCCCAGACTACGGTATTCGTTGTGAGAATGACGTGCTTATTACTGCGCTCACAAATATTACCGCAATGACGGTGTTCCACAGCTAATGGCTAAGCAAGTTGACAAAAAAGCGATGGCTTGTAATAAGCCCAAGCGGACTCCGTCTCACCCTAAAAAGTCTCATGTAGTTAAGGCTTGCGAAGGTGGGAAGGAGAAAGTTATTCGTTTCGGTGAGCAAGGTGCTTCTACTGCGGGTAAACCCAAAGCGGGCGAATCTGCTAAGATGAAAGCCAAGCGCAAATCATTTAAATCCCGTCACGGCAAGAACATCGCCAAGGGTAAAATGAGCGCAGCCTACTGGGCCGACAAGGTAAAATGGTAACTAAATGAAAGACTTAGAGTACTCAATGGTAGATGTTTCATTAGCCGTTCTGAGTTACTCTAAGGGGCGTTGGTCACCAGAAGAAGTTTTAGAATTTGCATTTATGCTAGAGGGCTTCTACGAAGAAGAACTGGGCGAGCCAAAGCCCACCCTAGTTGGCATAAAAGGCGGTAAAAACGCGGACAAAGAACCAACTGAATGAGGTGATATTATGGCTGGTTGTAATACTAAGAGAATGAAAGCTGGTGGTATGGCTGGTATGCCCGTTAAGAAGATGGCTATGGGCGGTATGGCTATGGGCGCTGGTCGAGGCTACAAAGCTGGCGGTTGTGTTAAAGGTGATGGCATCTGCAAGAAGGGCCACACTAAGGGCCGCATGGTATGATGAAGTGTCGAGGCATGGGCAAAATGAAGCCCGTAGCGTTTAAGAAGGGCGGTACGGTCAAAGATGATTGTTACCGCAAGGTGAAGGCGTCGTATAAAGTCTTCCCTTCTGCGTACGCCTCGGGTGCTATAGCTAAATGCCGAAAGAAGAAAGCCAGTGGCCGTTCGTAAGACGGAGAAGGGCAAAGCCCTAAAGCGCTGGTTTAAAGAGGACTGGAAAGATGTCCGTACCGGCAAAGACTGCGGACGCAAAGAAGGCGAGGAGCGGGGAACCCCGTACTGTAGGCCCACAAAGCGCGTCTCCAGTAAAACGCCTAAGACCTCTGGTGAAATGACAGCGGCAGAGAAGAAGTCCCGAGTAGCGCAGAAGAAGCGCCTAGGGCAACCGGCGGGAAAACCCAAGCGTGTAACACCGCTTAAAAGGAAGAAGAAATAATGGCGACTTCTGGTACTACAGCGTTCAACATGGACTTCACCGAGATTGCGGAAGAAGCGTGGGAACGTGCCGGTAGAGAAATGCGTTCTGGTTATGACCTGCGTACTGCTCGTCGTTCCATGAACCTGTTGACTATCGAGTGGCAGAACCGTGGCATTAACATGTGGACTATTGAAGAGGGCACGTTAAACCTCGCTCAAGGCACAGCCACTTACGGCCTGCCAGCAGATACTATAGATTTATTAGAGCACGTAGTGCGTACGGGTAGTGGCAACATCAGCACTCAGTCTGATCTAAACATTACTCGAATCAGCGTCTCTACGTACTCCAGCATCCCTAACAAGCTAAGCCAAGGCCGCCCCATCCAGATGTATATAGACCGTGGGCAGGCTAACCCAACAGCAACAGTATGGCCGGTGCCAGATCAAGGCACGCTTGTAGCGCCTTACTACATCCTTAAGTATTGGCGTATGCGTCGTATTGAAGATGCCGGTACGGGGGTAAACACAGCAGACGTTAACTTCCGTTTCTTGCCCTGCCTCGTTGCAGGGCTTGCGTATTATATAGCGCAAAAAGACCCTGAGTTAATGCCACGTATTCCTATGCTACAGGCCGAGTACGAGCGTCAGTTTGAGTTAGCTGCGGGTGAAGATAGAGAGAAAGCCACACTTAGCTTGGTGCCGCGTATATATGGCGTGAGGTAGACATGAGCTACAAGTATGCGTCTGGGCAAAAAGCAATCGCAATATGCGACGTATGTGGGTTTCAGTACAAGCTACGTGAACTTAAAGAGCTGATTGTTAAGGGAAATAAGACTAACATTAAGGCATGCCCCGAATGTTGGAACCCAGATCAGCCACAGAACAAACTAGGTGAGTTTCCAGTTGAAGACCCACAAGCACTGCGAAACCCACGTCCAGACTCTGCGGAGTTAGTAGCAAGTAGGGATATTCAATGGGGATGGGACCCAGTAGGACTAAACGATCCTTTTGGACTTACCCCAGACAATTTGGAAGGAAGAGGCGCCGTAGGGACCGTAACAGTAACTACGAGCTAGGAGATCAAAATGAAAATGAAGTCAAGATCAAACGTGAAGGCCCCGAAGGTAATAGAGTTCCCTAACGAGCCTGTTATGTACAAAGTAGCTGACTGCTGCAATCAACCGCCTAAAGACATGAAGACTAGCGGTATTAAGGTTCGTGGTGTAGGTGCAGCGACTAAAGGTACTATGGCCCGAGGCCCAATGGGTTAAGGAGTAGCAGGTGAATTACACCGAGCTTAAAGCAAACATAGAAGACATTTGTGAGCAGTCGTTTACGGACGACCAACTTGCTATGTTTACAGATCAGGCTGAGCAGAAGATTTACAACACTGTTCAGATACCGGCTTTGCGTCGTAACCAGACTGGTAACCTGACTTCTGGAAATAAGTACTTGGTGTTCCCGACAGACTTCTTGTATCCGTTTTCTTTGGCGGTTATTGACGCTCAGGGCAACTACGAGTACCTGCTAAATAAGGATGTTAACTTCATCCGCGAGGCTTACCCCGGACCTTCTAGCACTGGAACGCCCAAGCACTACGGGCTATTTGATGATACGGCGTTTATCCTAGGCCCAACACCAGACGCAAGTTATGAGGTAGAGCTTCATTACGGCTACTACCCAGAGTCTATCGTTACTGCGGGCACTACGTGGCTTGGCAACGAATTTGACTCCGCCCTACTTAATGGTGCTTTGGTTGAGGCTATACGCTTCATTAAGGGTGAGCCGGATATGATTCAGCTTTACCAACAAATGTACGTAGACGCTATGAAGTTACTAAAAAATTTAGGGGACGGTAAGATGCGGGAAGATATGTACCGCTCGGGCCAACTCCGTATAACCCCGCGTTAATTTAAGAGGAAAGCAAAATGGCTATTTCACAAGCTATGGCAACATCATTCAAAGTTCAAATCCTCGGAGGAGACTTTGATTTCAGTTCAGGCACGGCAGACACGTTTAAGATTGCCCTGTTTACTTCAGCAGCTACGCTAGGTGCGGCCACTACGGCGTATGCCACGACTAACGAAGTCACTGGCACAAACTATGTAGCGGGGGGGAACACCCTCACTATTTCAGCAAACCCGGCGTCTAGTGGTACCACAGCGTTCTTGGACTTTGCTGATACTACATGGGCTAACGCTACTATTACGGCTCGTGGCGCGTTGATCTACAAGTCTGGCGGCGGTAATCCTGCTGTTGCGGTTTTAGATTTTGGTTCGGATAAGACTTCAACTGCGGGTGACTTTACTATTGTCTTCCCTGCTGCTGATGCGAGCAACGCTATTATCCGTATTGCCTAAATTGTGAGACCCTAGCTATGGTGACGTTAGCAAATAGAGCTAAAATGGGCACCGCTACGACGGGGACTGGCACTATTACGCTAGGTTCCGCCATAGCGGGGTTTCAGACTTTTGCTGCTTCTGGTGTGGCAAATGCGGACGTTGTTCGTTACACCATCGAAGACGGTGCTGCGTGGGAAATAGGCACGGGTACTTATACGTCATCTGGTACGACGCTTACCCGCACGCTTGATGAGAGTAGTACGGGGTCTTTGCTGAACCTTTCGGGTAGTGCAGAAGTTTTTATTACGGCTGCCGCAGAAGACCTACAAAGCGATACCGCTAACACGGCTTCCACACTAGTCGCTAGGAATGCCTCGGGTAACTTTTCAGCAGGTACGATTACGGCTGCTTTGTCGGGTAACGCAACTACCGCTACTACCTTACAAACTGCCCGCAATATAGCGGTAACTGGAGCGGTAACTGGGTCCGCAAGCTTTAACGGTGGAAGTAATATAAGCATTACTACTACGGCTACCTCTGACCCGACTCTTACGTTGAATGGGGATGTTACAGGTTCTGCTACGTTCACCAATTTAGGGAATGCGACATTAACGGCTACTGTTGTAAATGATTCACACACCCATCAGTTTGACAATCTAACCAGTAAAGGCTCAGGCACTGGCACTTATGCTACGACAGGTTATTTGCAATCCGGTAAAGATAGTGGAGGTGTGGCTCTTACTGTTAACGATGGTTATGGAAACGCTAATGTAACCTTTAATCATATAAATGGAATACCTGAGCAAGATGGAAACGCTGCAAGAATTGAAGTAAATACTGATACTTCTGCAACCGCAACAATGTATTTTGAGCTGAAAAGCGGTGTTACAAGCGGTGTAGCTGTACAGACTAACAACGCCCTAACTTTAACGCTAACAAACGCAGCATTTGCCGGTACTATCTCTAGCGGGGCTATAATAAGTACAGGAACAATCACAGCCCCTACATTCTCCGGCGCTTTATCAGGTAACGCTACCACTGCTACTAACATCACAGGATATAGTGGCACCTACTGGACCTCTAACAACGACGGGACAGGTTCTGGCTTAGACGCGGATTTGCTTGACGGACAACAGGGCACTTATTACTACCCTGCTTCTAACCCCAACGGCTATACCACTAACGTAGGCGACATCACGGGCGTAACAGCAGGCAGTTACTTAACCGGCGGCGGAACCTCTGGCACAGTCACGTTAAACGTAGACGCAACCTCTGCAAACACGGCGAGTAAAGTTGTAGCTCGTGATGCCTCTGGTAACTTCGCAGCGGGTACTATTACTGCGGCTCTTAGTGGTAACGCAACTACGGCTACTAATATCGCCGGCTATTCTGGAACTTACTGGACTTCTGATAATGACGGAGCGGGTTCTGGCTTAGATGCAGATCTTTTAGATGGGCTATCATCAAACGCTTTCGTCAGGTCAAATGCCAACGACACCAAGACCGGCTACCTAGAAATGCAGGATGGTTCTGCAAACTTTATTGCGCTCGGTACTTCTAGTGATTTCCGTATGTGGCACGACGGATCAAATACAATTTTCCGCAACTACAACCATCCAGACGGAGACATGATTTGGCAGACTGAGGGAACTGGCGGTGTTGTACATACTGCTATGGTCATTAAAGGCGATACGGTCACTCCTAAAGTTGAGCTTTACTTTGACAGCGTAAAAAAACTAGAGACAACTACAACAGGCGTAGATATTACCGGCACAGCAACGGCCACTACATTCTCAGGCCCACTATCCGGTAACGCTACTACAGCAACCACACTTCAGACTGCCCGCACAATCAACGGTGTTTCGTTTAATGGCTCTGCCAATATCACCGTAGCTGACGCGACTAAGTTGCCATTAACTGGCGGCACAATGACGGGTAACATAGTAATTAGCAAAGCTGATGCTAAAGTAAGGCTTTACGATTCAACAGGCACTAGCGGAAACAATCCATTTGTTGAATTTGATACAACAGCAAACCAAGGAATAGCCATAGAGCTAAACGTATACGACAATGAACTTCCTGTCACAGGATATGGTCTGGTAGTAGGCCCATCAACAACTAATACTCAATTTCCTACAACTGGAACTTTATCGTTTAATGTTTTAGGCGAGATGTATACCGGTGGCACGACACTTGGTTCTTTAAACAAAGTATTCCATGACGCTTACCATCCTAACGCAGACACTCTAACAACTGCGCGTACTATAAACGGCGTGTCATTCAACGGCTCTGCAAACATCACCGTAGCTGACGCAACCAAAGTACCTTTAACTGGCGCTTCCTTTATACAGTCAGCTGGCAGAACTTCGTCTTGGGGTTCGACCGCTGGCGTCAATACCGGGGCGCTAAATGCTCTTATGGGGGCAGCTACCTCTGCTACTTGGCTTTTATCTGGTACAAGTGCGGGTACATTCCGTTACGGCATTCAAGGATTGGATGGTGGTGGCGCTTTACGGTTATATGTAGGAGCAAATTATTTAGCTTTTGACGGAAGCACCCTTTCTGGCACAAATTTATCCGGTAACGCTACTACAGCCACTACCCTGCAAACAGCGCGTACAATAAACGGTGTTTCGTTCAACGGCTCTGCAAACATCACTGTTGCCGCAAATACCACTAATACGCTTACTCGTGGTACATATTTAACAGGCTCCAACTTTAACGGTTCAGCCGCTACCACTTGGGCAGTTGACGCAACAAGCGCAAATACAGCTTCTAAAGTCGTAGCTCGTGACGCTAGTGGTAACTTTTCTGCTGGCGCGGGGCTGTTTGGTAAATATTCGACATTCTCATACGGAATTAACGCGCAAAGCATAACAATTGGGGGCGACGGGACTAATACCACTAGTCTTGGTCAAACAATACAAACAACTAATAATGGTATTTTATACTTAAATTATAATAGTACAGGCAATGTAGAAGTAAATAACGGTGGAACGGGATACTTATGGGGTAAAACTTCTGTTCGTTCCCCAATCTTCTACGACTCAGATAACACTGCTTACTACGTAGACCCGGTAAGCACAAGCAATCTAAACGCACTAACAACCGCCGGCGACATAACCGTAAACGGCGGTCAGGTATACACAAACACTGTACAGGCTAGAGTTAAATTTGCCGTTTGGTCGAATACAGAGTACGGCATAGGAATGCAAAGTGGCTACACGTTTGGCGGTATAGCTAACGAATACGCTCTCACCAATCAAATGAATACCACGGCAGGTCGCGGTTTCTGGTGGGGTGACTCAGCCCATACAAACGCCCAAGGCGCTATGGCACTGACCACAGACGGAAAGCTAACCGTTGCTGACTCACAGCGCGTAGGCTACGGCGAGACAGATACCACAGCTCCCGGCGCTACTTACACGTTAGATGTAAATGGAAAAAGTAATATAACCAGCCCGGCTTACTCATACGGCGGCACAAACTTTTTCTTAAGATCAAACACATCAACTGGAAATGTTTATCAAAGTAATATCAATGCGACACAAGTTTTTTCCAGTAATATGTATTATTACGGTGGGTCTCTAAGACAACTTGATGCTGGAGCAACAGACGGCGCAGAAATACTTATATACTCTACTGGTGCGATTGGGTTTGGGAATATAACTGGTGCTACCGCAGGCTCTCAAGCTAATACTACATTTAGTATGTATATAGACCCTGCAAGAAATGTGGGTATTGGCACTACGGCCCCGTCGCAAAAATTACACGTTAACGGCACAGGGTATGCGACAACAGACTTCCGCGCCCCAATCTTCTACGACTCAGCCAACACCGCATATCTTGTAGACCCAGCTTCTACTACAATATCCGCTAATTTTGCTGGAACAACAGTAGCCGCTACGTTCAACGCGACATCTACTACTAACGGTGGTTTCCAAGGTATTGATGTCGATAGCAATACAAGTCCGTCCTTTACTTGGAGTGCTGATTTAAACACAGGAATGTACAGGGCTACTACTGATAGGATAGGTTTCACTGCTGGCGGTAATATTGAGTTTCTTATCTACACTTCTTATACCTATTCGCCCGGTTCCTCCCGTGCGCCGGTCTTCTACGATTCAAACAGCACAGCCTATTATATAAACCCAAACAGTACGTCAATATCAGCGAATCTCTCAGGTACGTTAGTTTGCAAGAATGTTGATGAAGGCGTTGCTAGTACCGGAACGAGTTTAAACCCGAATGCTGGTGCTATGCAGTACAAAACACTTACTGCGAACACGACATTTACTGATAACGTTGATAGTGGCGAGTCAATGACACTGCGTTTAGACGGCGGTGCGACATACACGGTTACTTGGCCGACTATGACGTGGATTACTTCCGGCGGAAACGTAGCGCCTACACTCAATGGCACTCAGGATGTCCTTGTGTTCTGGAAAATAAATACAAACCTGTATGGAGCGTATGTAGGCTACGGAGCGTAAGGGAGAAGCATAATGTTAGGTTTTTACCCTATAGCTTCAGCCCCTATAGCAGATGATGCGAATGTCTCTGTTAGCGTAACCCTATCCGGCGTTCAGGCTACGGGGCAACTTGGTACGGCTGCTGTCTATGCAGAGGCCATCGTTAATGTCTCTGGGGTATCTGCTACTACGACGCTTGGCAATATTGCGGTAGAAGCGGACGGGGCTGTTCAGGCTCTTGGTAATGCGGCTACAGCCATTGCGGGATCAGTTACGGTTGACGCGGAAGCCGTTGTTAATGCTACGGGTGTTGCGGGCACGGGCGCTGTTGGTTCTGTAATAGCTAAGATCGAAAAGATTGTCTTTGTAACGGGTGTTCAGGGTTCTGGCGCTGTTGGTACCGTAACTGTCGAAGAGAGCGTTGCATTCTCGGTTACCGGCGTTCAGGGTACTACTGCTCTTGGTACTGCGGCTGTTCAGGCTGATGCTAATATCTCTACTACAGGGGTTCAGGGCACAGCCGCTCTTGGCAACACCGTAGTAGAAGCAGACGCCTCAGTATTTGCTTTAGGTAACGCCGCTACCGGAGTGGTTGGCACAGTTGCAGTAGAGGCCGATTCTATTGTTTCGGTTACAGGTGTTCAAGGTACTGCCGCCCTTGGTACTGCAAGCGTTATAGCTGAAGCAAATGTCTTCGTTACTGGGGTTGAAGCCCCGGGCCAGACGGGTTCGGTTGAAGTAACCGGTATCGCTGTAGTAGATGTTACCGGCGTAGTAGGCACTACTGCACTAGGCAATGTTTCTTTAGTAACCAATAATATTATTTCTGTAACAGGGTTAGAAGCTACAGGGGCACTAGGTAGCGTTGCAGTAGAGGCTGACGCCAATGTAAGCACCGCCGGATTAGAAGCCACAGGCGCGATAGGTACCGTTACAACTACTGCCGATGCGATTATTTCGATTTCCGGCGTTCAGGGTACTGTAGTACTAGGTAACACAGCGATTGAAGCAGACGCCACTGTCCTTGTTAGCGGTGTAGAAGTCACGGGCGCTACGGGTAGTGTTGCAGTAGAAGCCGGTGCCGATGTAGATGCTACAGGCTTAGAAGCCACTGGTCAGACTGGAACGGTGGGGGTAACAGGCACAGCAGTTGTTGCAGTTACTGGAGTGGTGGGAATCACGGCCCTTGGCGAAGAAACCGTCACTGCCGACGCTAATGTAGCTGTTACGGGGGTTCAGGGTACTACTCAGTTAGGTACAGTAACCCAGATAACCAACAACATAATTGACGTTACGGGCCTACAGGCCACTGCTCAACTCGGCACGGCTACAGCAAAAGCGGACGCTAATGCGTACGTAACAGGCGTTCAAGGCACTACCGCACTAGGCGAGACAACAGAAACAGGTACGGCCACAGTGTACGCCATTGGCGTACAGGCCACGGGTAGAATAGGAAATGTGTTAGTATGGGGGGAAATAGTCCCCGAGCAGAATGCCGAATGGGCAAACGTAGATGATAACCAAACACCTAATTGGAACGCTATAGCCGCCAGCCAAACACCGAACTGGGCGGACGTAGACGATGACCAAACACCGGGCTGGACTGAAGTAGAGGGCAGCCAAACACCAACTTGGACGGAGATAGCAGCATGAAGACAGTAAAGGAAGCCGTACAACTGGGCGATGTAATCGACCCAAAACACGAAATTGAAGTGGTTTGCGAAAACTGCGGGTATGACGTAGATGCGGAAGAACTAGAGGCTGACACTTGCTCAGACTGCGGGGAAGCACTAAACTTACGTCAGAATACAAAGATTTACGCAACAAGCATACCGCCCGCTGGCGGAAGCACATTAGTATAACTGGAGTGCCCCGATGGCTACTTATGTAAACAACTTACGGCTAAAAGAAATCACCACGGGTGATGAAGACGGCACTTGGGGCACCAGTACTAATACTAACCTTGAGTTGATTACTGACGGTTTTAGCTTCGGCACTAAGGAAATGGCGGCTGACGCCAATGAAACCTTCACCATGCCTGACGCTACGACGGACAGCACTCGTTCGTTTTACCTGAAGATTACCTCTGCTGTATCCCTGACCGCTACTCGTGAGGTAACACTTGGTCCAAATACCATTAGCAAGGTGTGGATGATTGAGAACGCTACTTCAGGCAGCCAGATTATTACGATCAGACAGGATTCTGGGGCTACGGTAGACGTACCCAACGGCTCTAAAGTTATGGTCGTCACAGATGGCGCGGGAGCAGGCGCTGCGGTTCTTAATGCTAACCCCACCGAAATTGGGGGTACGGTAACAAGCGTAGGCGGCACAGGCACAGTTAATGGAATTAGTCTTTCTGGTACTGTAACTAGTTCAGGCAACCTCACATTAGGCGGTGCTTTAACAGGGGTAAACTTAGCCTCACAAGTAACTGGCACTCTTCCTGTAGCTAACGGCGGTACAGGCGTAACTTCGTCTACTGGCACTGGGGCTGTGGTTCTTTCTACAAGTCCTACACTTACTACTCCAAATCTCGGCACCCCTTCTGCGGCCACTCTGACCAATGCCACGGGGCTTCCAATTATTGCAGGTACTACGGGCACGTTATCTGTTGCTAGGGGTGGCACAGGCGTAACTTTATCTACTGGCACTGGTTCAGTGGTTCTTTCTACAAGCCCTGTACTTACTACGCCAGATATAGGCACACCTTCAGCGGCTACTTTGACCAATGCCACTGGCCTTCCCATTATTACAGGCACTACGGGAACTTTATCTGTTGCCCGAGGCGGTACAGGCTCAACTACAGCCCCCGGTGCTTTAACTAACTTTGGTCTTACAGCTACTGCTACAGAGCTGAACTACACTGACGGTGTTACTAGCAACATCCAGACTCAGTTAAACGCAAAAGGCGTTGGATCAGTAACAAGCGTAGGCGGCACAGGCACTGTAAATGGCCTGACCATGTCAGGCACGGTAACTACGTCTGGAAGTCTGACCCTTGGGGGTACGCTTGCAATCAACAACTCTGACTGGTCTGGCACTGATTTATCTCTCGCCAACGGTGGTACAGGCGCTTCACTGGTAGACCCTAATGCGGACCGTATCTTCTTCTGGGACGACTCAGCGGGGACAGCCGCTTGGTTAACTGTAGGCTCTGGGCTTCAGATTAACGGAACTTCCCTTGAAAACACTCAGTCTGGAGGCTCAGTTACTAGTGTAGCAGGCACAGGCAGTGTAAATGGTCTGACTCTGACAGGTACAGTAACCACCGCAGGCAGCCTAACCCTTGGCGGTACGCTAACAATCAACAACGCTAACTGGTCTGGCACTGATTTATCTCTTGCCAACGGCGGTACAGGTGCTTCATTAGTAGACCCTAATGCGGACCGCCTCTTTTTCTGGGATGACTCTGTTGGATCGACAGCGTTCCTCACCGTAGGTTCAGGACTTCAGATTTCAGGTACTACTCTCTCCGCTACAGATGCGGGGGGTACGGTTACAAGTGTTGCTGTTTCTGGTGGCACTACGGGTCTGACCACTTCAGGCGGCCCAATTACTGGCTCAGGCACAATAACACTTGCGGGTACTCTTGCTATCGCTAACGGCGGTACAGGCTCCGCAACGGCTTCGGGCGCACTAGCAAATCTGGGACTTACAGCCAATGCGGCTGAAATTAATGTCTTGAACGGCATCACCGCCAACACTACCGAGCTGAACTACACTGACGGCGTTACTAGCAACATTCAGACTCAGCTAAATGCTAAGGGTGTGGGGTCTGTTACTAGCGTAGGCGGCACTGGAACTGTTCAAGGTTTAACTTTATCGGGCACTGTTACTAGTTCGGGTAATCTAACTCTTGGTGGGTCTTTATCGGATATAAACCTTACCTCTCAAGTTACAGGAACTTTACCGGTCGCTAATGGCGGTACTGGGGTAACTTCTTCTACGGGTACGGGTTCGGTAGTCTTGTCTTCCGCCCCTACAATAACTAGCCTAGCTTTAGATGGCGCTTATTCTGAAGAGGTTTACGCCCTCTCAGGCACAGCACTAGACCCCGCTAATGGTACGCTGCAAACTAAGACTTTAGCGGCTAATACGACTTTTACTGAGTCTTTAACCTCTGGAGAATCTATGGTCCTTATGCTACTCGCCGGAGCATCGTACACCGTGACTTGGCCTACAATCACTTGGGTTACTTCAGCGGGTAATGTCGCACCTACACTCACAGCGAACGACACCATCGTATTGTGGAAGATTTCAACAACCCTCTACGGTGCCTACGCAGGGAGCTACGCATAATGTTGGCTAGAAAATTACTAGAAGCAGCAGGTAATGCAGGTGGTGAGTCTCTGTATGTTGAGGATGTCTTCTCGACTTATTTGTATACGGGTACTGGAAGTAATCAGACTATAACAAACGGAATTGATTTTTCTGGCGACGGTGGGCTTGTTTGGTTAAAAAATAGAGATAGTACTGGAACTAACAATGTCTTGATAAATACTGAAAGAGGGGGAGGAAAACTTTTATACTCTAATAGCGCTGACTCGGAGCTAGATTTCACTGGCGTTTACGGAGTTACGTTCAACAATAATGGATTTACTCTACTTGATACCTATACTGGGTATAACACTTCTGGTCAAGAAGCAGTTTCATGGTCATTCCGCAAGGCTGCGAAGTTTTTTGATGTTGTGACTTATACAGGAAATGGGACTGCTGGTAGAACTGTTAGTCATAGTCTTGGAAGCGTTCCGGGCTGTATTATAGTTAAAAGCACTGGGGCTAATAATTGGCAAGTTTATCACAACGGACTTACATCGGCTGCTTACAGCATATGGTTAAATAGTACCAGTGCAGAAGTCTCAGCCCCAACCGTCTGGAATAGCACTGCTCCTACAAGCACTGTATTTACTGTGGGTAGTTCAGGCTTAGTAAATAATTCTGGGACAACTTATGTAGCCTACCTATTCGCCTCAGACGCAGGAGGCTTTGGAGACGATGGCGAAGACAGTATTATTAAGTGTGGGAGTTATACTGGTACTGGGGCTACCGGAAACAATGTGACTCTAGGATATGAGCCGCAGTGGCTAATGCTTAAGGCTGCTGACCGCACACAGGACTGGTTTATGTTTGATGTTATGCGAGGCATGACAGCCGTTGGCGGCCTTGAAGAATATTTACAGGCAAATTCTAGTGGAGCAGCAGGTAGCGGCGCATTTGGAATTAATTCAACATCCACGGGGTTTTGCGTTAACAACGTAGGGACGTCTTTCAATGCAAGCGGGGAAAAATACATCTACATAGCCATACGCCGCCCAATGAAGACTCCTGAGTCTGGGACTGAGGTTTATACCGCTATCAACCGAACGGGAACTGCTGCTGCTGCTGCCGTGACAGGGGTAGGTTTTGCACCTGATATTGTTATTGCACAACAGAGATCAGGTTCGGCCATTGCTGGTAACGGTTGGATTGACAGGGTCCGTGGCACCACTCAAATGCTTTCGGCAACTTATACTGCATCCGAGGCTGACTATGGAAGCCCCAATAGCAACAGCGTCACTTCTTTTGGTATGGATGGGGTAAACTACGGGCCAGACACTCAGTTTGCCAGATTTAATTACCAGCCATTCCCCCATATCAACTACTTCTTCCGTCGCGCCCCCGGCTTCTTTGATGTGGTTGCTTATACTTCGACTACTTCAGCGATAAACCACAATTTAGGCGTAAGTCCAGAGCTTGTTATTTACAAATCAAGGACAACAGGCACATGGTTTGCGATGGTAGCTACTGACGGTTTTGGAGAGTTAAACAGCGGCGGCGCTTGGGGAGGCGCGGGTAACGGAAGCGGTCTTGGCCCAAACTTAGCAAACGCCACAGCTACTACAATTACAGGCGCAGGAAACTTATACGGTAACGGTGTCTCAATGGTTACCTACCTCTTCGCCACACTAGCAGGAGTCAGTAAAGTAGGCAGCTACACAGGCACAGCGGCTACCCTAAACGTAGACTGTGGCTTTAGCGCAGGTGCTAGATTCATCCTTATCAAGCGTACAGACTCTACTGGCGACTGGTACGTCTGGGACAGCGTAAGAGGCATTGTTGCAGGTAACGATCCGTATCTGCTCTTGAACTCCACAGCCGCAGAAGTCACTAACACGGACTACATTGACCCACTAGCAAGTGGCTTTACAGTAACATCAACTGCTCCTGCTGCGCTTAACGCCAGTGGCGGCAACTACATCTTCTTAGCAATAGCATAGGAACTATTATGGAATATCGTATTCAATCAACTGGCGAAGTCAAAACTCAAGGCGAAGTCAGAAGAATGCACAGCAACACATCACTGCCGCGAGTGTGGGACGCTAACGTTTGCTCCGCTCTTGGCATAGACCCAGTATTTATTACGCCTAAGCCCGAAGTGACAGGCTACACACAGGCTGTCCGTGACGGTGTTACACAGGACGCTAACGGTAACTGGGTACAGGCGTGGTCAGTAGTGGATATGTTTACTGACTACACAGACGATGAAGGCGTAGCACACACCAAGGCAGAGCAGGAGGCGGAATACCAAGCCCGTTTAGACGCAGAAGCTGCGGACGGTGCCAGAACTTCACGTGATGCTAAGTTAGCCGAGACTGACTGGATGGCGCTTACAGATGTTACTATGCCTACTGAAATAGCAGTTTACAGACAGACTCTGCGAGACATAACAGATCAGGATGGGTTCCCACATACCATCACATGGCCGACTAAACCATAACCAACGAAGGTATATCAAATGACAAAAGAAAATAAAGCGTCAACGATTACCATCGACGATGTTGAACATGACATTGAGTCGATGACCGACCAACAGAAGGCAATGATTAACCACATTGCTGACCTAGACCGCAAGATGGGTACTACCCAGTTCAATCTGGACCAGTTGGCGGTAGGGAGGCAGGCTTTTGTAGGCATGTTGAAAGAGTCGCTTGCATCGACTGAGGAAGAATAAAGATGGCAATCACCTACACTTGGAAAGTGACCGACATGGCAGTTCGTAATAAGACCGTGGACGGCACTACCTACGACGAAACTGTAGTCCAGACGTTCTGGGAAAAAATAGGTACTGATGAAAACGGTAATACCGGAATGTTCGCTGGAGCAACCCCATTTGATTACAAACCAGAGTCCTCGACGTTTATTCCTTTTTCAGAATTGACCGAAGAGATTGTTGTCGGTTGGATTCAAGGTGTGGTTGTCGGACGCTATGAAGAGCATGTGAATGAGCAAATCCAGAAAGAAATAGACGAAAAAATAAATCCAGTTGCTGATCCCGGTTTGCCTTGGGCGACGGAATAACTAGGATGAAAAATGACGCACCTATTTTTGTTAATGGTACTGGTCAACGGCCAAGTACAGTCTTCGGACATGTATTTCTATGACATTCATAGGTGCAACTATTTTGCAAACGCAATTGTTAGGGGGAAGGTAGAACGGACACTTAGATACGAGCCGAGAGGTGTGGCCCTTGCAGCTTATTGTTTACCTAAATTTGTAGACCCCGAGGCAGTGAGGCCGTACTAATGGACCCGTTAACCATAACCGCTTGTATATCTGGCGCAACTAAAGCCTACAACTTGATTAACAAAGCGGTTAACGCCGGGCGTGAGATAGAGGATACAGCACAGTACATAGGCAAGTTCTTTGATTCTAAAGAGAAGCTTCTTGAGATAGAAAAAGAGAATCAGCATGGCCCTAAGTTCATGCGTGGCTCGTCGGTAGAAGCCCAAGCCCTAGAAATACAGATGGCGAAGCACAAGACGCAGCAGATGGAAATGAGGTTGCGAGAGATGATAGTGGTCTACGGGCCGGGTGAGGCTTTCTACAACGAGATGATGAAGACTAGGCGCAGTATACGAAGACTTCGCCTTGAAGCCGCAGAGGCTAGGGCTAAACGAAAACGATTTATAATTGACGGCGCTCTTATCCTCCTAATGACGGGAGCGACAATGGGCATAATTTTTTGGATGGTCGGCTTAGTAGTAGGATAGGGCGATGGATTATCAGGTAGTATTTAACGTAGGCATTGCTCTAGTCGGTTTTATTGGCGGCTGGATGGTTAATCGTGTATTTGTCCTATTAGATAGGATTGACGCAGAGATGAAAGCTATCCCAATGCAATACGTGTCCAAAGAAGATTACCGTGATGACATACGAGAAGTCAAAGAGATGCTCGGTGCGATCTTTAAACGACTTGAGACCAAAGCTGACAAATAGGAGTCCGCATGAAATACATTAAAGTGATAGGCAAGTTTGTTAAATCTAAATTTATGAGCGCCACAGAAGAGCAAGCAACTGTTGTTGTTCTTTTAACTGCGTTCATTCTAATAGCGTTAGCGGTTAATTAAATGCTGTCCTCACTTAGCGCCCTGATTGGGCCTGTCTCGGCTATCTTGGATAAAGTAATTCCAGATAAAGACCTGCGTGAGAAGCTGTCGCACGAAATTGCGACTATGGCCGATAAGCAGATGTCCGCTCAGATCGAGGTCAACAAGATAGAAGCTGCCCATAAGAACCTGTTTGTAGCGGGGTGGCGTCCGGCTATCGGTTGGATATGCGGATTAGCCTTACTGTACTCCACCATAGTATCTCCAATCTTAGGTATATGGTTTACTGTCCCTAAAGTAGATACATCGCTTTTGACCACAGTGCTAATGGGCATGCTCGGCTTAGGCGCTATGCGTACTTTTGAGAAAACCAAAGGCGTTAGCAGAGAGAAGTAAATGCAAAAACTACTTGAGATGCTAAAGCGCCATGAGGGCGTAAGGTCGCACGTTTACCTGTGTTCTGCCGGATACGAAACCATTGGGGTGGGGCGAAATATCTCGAAGTCCGGTATGGGTCTGTCAGACGATGAAGCCGACTACCTGCTAGAGAACGACATAGCCCGCGTTATTAAGGAACTTTCTTCGGAATATCCGTGGTTTAACTCACTTGATGATGTGCGAAAAGATGCTATGATTGACATTAGTTTTAACCTTGGTGCCACTAGATTCCGTGGTTTCAAGCGCGCATTGGCAGCTATGGAAGTTGCCGACTATACAACCGCAGCAAAAGAGTTCCTAGATTCCAAATGGAGTCAGGACGTTAAGGGTCGTGCTACCGAACTCTGCTACATGATTGAGACGGGTAACTACCTATAATGAGGTTAAGAAATGCCGCTTCAGAAACTACAGTTCAAGCCCGGGGTTGACCGCGAGAATACGCGCTATGCTGCCGAAGGCGGTTGGTACGAGACCAACAAAGTGCGTTTCAGACGGGGTATGCCTCAGAAGATCGGTGGGTGGGTGCGCCTGTCTAGTGCTACTTTTCTTGGCGTCTGCCGGTCTATGCTCAACTGGGTTACTCTTGGCGGGCAAAATCTTGTTTCTGTAGGTACTAACCTCAAGTATTACATTGAGAAAGGTGGGGCTTATTTCGACATTACGCCTATCCGTAGCACAGTAGTTCTAACCAACCCCTTTACTACCTTTTTAGGCTCTGCGGTTGTCCGTGTAGATGATGTCGGTCATGGTGCACTTGGGGGCGACTTTGTTACGTTTAGCGGTGCTACAGCAGTGGGTGGGCTTACTCTTAATAACGAGTACCAGATAAACCTGATTGACGAAGATGCCTACACTATTACTGCCGAGACTACGGCTTCTTCTACTGCCACGGGCGGCGGGACTGTTACTGCGGCTTACCAGCTAAACACCGGTAGTGATATTTCCGTGCCATTTACTGGTTGGTCTGGCGGTACTTGGGGTGCGGGTACGTGGGGTTTTGGTGGTACTACAGACTCTCCTATCCGGCTTTGGAGCCAAGCTAACTTTGGCGAGGACCTGTTCTTTACTTATCGGGGCGGTGAGCTTTTCTACTGGGATGCAACCAACGGGGTTACTACTCGTGCGGTCTATGTGTCTTCGCTTGCCGGTGCGTCAGACGTTCCTGTCATAGTTAATAAGGCATTCGTGTCTGACATCTTCCGGTTTGCGTTTTGCTTTGGCGCGAACGATCTGGGTACTAGCACACTAGACCCTATGCTTATCCGTTGGTCTGACCAAGAAGACGTGGCTAACTGGACTCCCGCTGCCACTAACCAAGCAGGTAGCCTGCGTTTATCCCGTGGTAGCGAGATCATTACTGCTGTCCAAGCACGTCAAGAAATACTGGTCTGGACTGACACCGCCCTGTATGGCATGCAGTATTTAGGCGCTCCAGAGGTTTGGGGTGCGCAGCTCCTTGGTGACAACGTCACACTAGCCAGTACTAACGCAGCGGTATACTCAGGCAACATAGCCTATTGGATGGGTACGGACAAGTTCTATTACTACGACGGTACGGTTAAGACGCTACCTTGCTCAATCCGCAGCTATATATTCAACGACTTTAATTCCTCCCAGTACGACCAAGTGATTGCAGGTACTAACGAGCGGTTCGATGAGATTTGGTGGTTCTACTGTTCTGCCGACTCTACCCAGAACGACCGCTACGTGGTGTACAACTACCTGCAAGACATCTGGTACTACGGCACGTTATCGCGCAGCGCTTGGATCGACGCCGACCTGAGAGAAAACCCTATGGCGGCTACGTACAGCAACAACTTGGTTAACCACGAAGTAGGTTACGATTGCCAAGAAACTGCTACGCCATTCCCGATTACAGCTACGCTAATATCCTCTGAGTTTGACTTGGACGATGGCGATAAGTTTATGTTTATTCGTAGGATGTTACCTGACGTAACGTTTGAGGGTTCAACCGCTGATAGCCCTGCGGCTACTATGACGCTATCTCCAATGGAGAACTCCGGTTCTGGGTACAACAACCCGCTATCGGAAGGCGGTAACAGCAGCGCTACGGTAACTCGTTCGGCTACGGTGCCTATTGAGCAGTTTACAGGGCAGGTGTTTGTCCGTGTCCGTGGTAGGCAGATGGCGTTTAAGATTGAGTCCACTGAGCTAGGTGTGGCTTGGAAGCTAGGTATACCACGTTTGGATATGCGTCCTGATGGGAAACGAGGCTAATGGCTGAGCGGCTAGTACAAAAAGTCCAAGCGCCTGCCCTGCCAATACCCAAGGCGGGGCCACTAAAGCAATATCTGGATGACCTGAATAACATCCTGCGTCTGTTTTTTAACCTGCTATCGAACGCAGTGAACAACGTATTTGGAGAGCTTGGCGGTAGGTTTATAGATGTGCCTAATGCGCTATACTTCTCTACAGTGGACCAGCCCATAGCAGTAGTGGCTACACCGCAAGTAGTTACGTTTAACCAGACATATTTAGAAAGCGGTATATCCATAAACGGGGCTAGCAATAGCCAAATAACTGCAACGTATTCAGGGGTTTACAACTTTCAGTTTATTGGGCAGCTATCCAGTGGGTCGGCTTCTGCTAAAAATGTATACCTGTGGATTTCGCGTAATGGCACTAACTTAGGTTATACGGCGAGAGAATTTGTGCTATCGGGTTCCGGTGAGATAGATGAGATCATTTGGAACTTTAACTTGGATTTGGCAGCGGGTGAGTACATAGAGATGGTGTGGGTGTCTGACGATATAGATGTCACTATGGCAACCGTGCCCCCTGCTGTATCTCCGGCAACCCCACATCCGGGCGTAACATCTGCTGTAGTAACAATTAACTTTATTTCTGCACTCCCCGAAGTGCGACCAACACCTCCGTAGGTGAGATGATATGGCCGATAGAAAACCAGCTCCATCTGGTGTACCAACCATATATGCAGAGCAACCGTATTATTTCGGTGCGGACACGTCCGCCAATGATTTGTACATGCAAGACCTCGAAGAAGCTATGCAGGACAGAGAGCGAAACTATGCGGCTAATGTCAGTGTTGGGGGGCTATACGGTCTTGCCGGTCCGGGCAGCGGGGCAAAATTAGCCGAGCTAGAAGCGGCTCAAGTCAGAAATAATTTGTTTAGGGGGGTTTCTGCCGAAGATGGGTTTGACCAAACCGAAGTAGACGCGGTTACTGCTTTAATAAATTCTGGTGCAGTTACTATAGACGATGTAGCCATTCAGTTTGACTTGCCCCCTGCTATAGTTGCAGCCGCGTATGAAGCTAATAAACCTTTGGGCGGTACCCAAGGGGCGTATGATGCCATCTCAGCCGCAGGCGCTATTACAGACACAAAAAATGAGTACTTAGAAGACATAGCCGAAGCAAATCAAGCGGTAATAGATAAGCAAACAGCTCCAGTAAACCCGAACCTTTCTTACCAAGACGCTATTGACGAAAAACTTACCAATATCTCTAACGCAAAAACAGAGGCGGACTTTGTAGCAGCCACGGCATTGAACTCTGGGCTAGTAGATCAAAAAGATATTGAGGAAACATTTGGCCCAACCCTTGCTGAAACTGTGCTTGGGGGAGTAGGGGACGTATTAAGTGCAGGCACTGGGGCTATTGCTAATGTTGTCGGTAATGTTCCGGTTGTAGGGGGTGCACTAAAAGATACTGTAGAAGGTGCGGCAGACTTTTTTAAAGAAACCAAAGGTACTTTAACTGTTAACCCGATTACGGGGCAGGTTCAAGGTACTTGGGGGGACATACCTCCTTGGGCGGAGACGCAAACCGTAACCCAAATAGGCAATATACCCGGCTCAAAGACCACTGCGGGCGTTACTTCGGGCACTGTAATTGACGATATTATTTCTGTAGGTAGGGGTGAGCAAGACATAGGAGATGTGCTCGAGGGCAGAACAGGGCAAGTTGCTTCTACCCTAGGTGTTGATCCCGCCATACTAGAGGCCGCCGCTGCCGCCGGTAAGACCGTAAAAGATTACCTAGAGGGCGAAGCCGAAAAAACAGCACTTGCTCCTAAAGCGGATACTACAACCGAAACAGAAGTTAAGCCAGTTGCAGTGGACATTAGCGGCGGTCCGGCGGATATAGTAGAGGAAGTTTTGGGACAGCAAGGGGTTGAAACTGTTACTGGCAAGGAAGCCATAGCCCCCACTAATACGAACCAAACTTTGACTGTGGGTGACGGAACAGATGCCATAAAAACCGTGCTTAGTGGAGATACTGTAGAAAACGTGCTTGATGGTGAAAATATAGTAGACACGTTGACTTTAGGTGGTGACGGTGCGGCAGCTTCAGATTTAGATTTTGTATTCCAAGGCCCACTCACCGCAGAGGAGGAAGCCAAAAGACTAGCGGATGCAGCAGAAGCCCAAAGACTAGCGGATGCAGAAGCCGAAAGACTAGCAGAAGCCCAAAGACTAGCGGATGCGGCAGAAGCCGAAAGACTAGCAGAAGCCCAAAGACTAGCAGATGCGGCAGAAGCCAAAAGACTAGCGGATGCAGCAGAAGCCGAAAGACTAGCGGATGCAGCAGAAGCCGAAAGACTAGCTGAAGCCCAAAGACTAGCAGATGCGGCAGAAGCCGAAAGACTAGCTGAAGCCAAAAGACTAGCAGATGCGGCAGAAGCCGAAAGACTAGCTGAAGCCCAAAGACTAGCAGATGCGGCAGAAAACGTGCTTGTTGAGACTCCGGTTGTTGAGACTCCGGTTGTTGAGACTCCGGTTGTTGAGACTCCGGTTGTTGAGCCGCCTTTACCGCCTATAATTGAGGAAGAGCCGGAAGAAGAGCCGGAAGAAGAGCCTGTAGTTGAGGAAGAGCCTGTAGTGCCTGCAACTCCGACGGTTACTAGAGTGCCTCTTACTCGCACTATCCGTAGAGAACCGGGTGACTTAGTAGACATTGAATACTTATACAACATAAGTGACCCAAGCATATTTGCCCCTATTTTGCAGGGGGATGAAGACGCAGATAAAAACCGTCCTTATATATACTCTGGCTTTGCCGATGGTGGTATAGTAAAGGAATATGATTTAGAACAGCTACTTAAGAAGATACGAGGCTGATATGGTAGATACAACCATACCCCAACGCACAGCAATACGCGGTGTAGTTCCGGGCACATACGATCCATTGCGCAGACCCGGTAGTAGTGGGCAGCGTTACTTTAGTGATATAGCCTACGTAGATAACGTAGAAGACCCTGCTGCACAAAGAACCGCTAACCTAGCCGAGCAAGCAATACGGAATGAGCAAGCTACTGGGCTGGCGGCTTTAAACGCGTCTAACCCTGCGATGCAACAGCGTCCCGTACTTGCTCAATCCTCTGGCTCTCCTACTTCTTCAACAAATCGTTTTTTTAGTCCGGGGAAAAGTACTGGAGGGATCGCAGACTTTTTAGACACCCAGAAAAACTTAGTATCTGAAGCAAGCCGACGGTTGCCTGTAGGCATGACCCCCGCACAGCGTGGCGTTACAAGTGCTTTACAAGACGCTCCCGATGATATGATCGCTAAATTGCTAGATATGGGTATTTTTACTCCTGAGACCGCAACGCAATTTTACCAAAGCCGGTATCCGGGTTTAACTGCCGAGCAAGTGCAAGAAGCTTTGGGTCAGTACGGTTATGCCCAAGGTGGTAATGTCCAAGGCATGTACTTAGGCGGCCCAACAGACGGTATGGCAGACCAGATTCCTGCCACGATAGACAATAGGCAGCCCGCTGCTTTAAGCGACGGAGAGTTCGTTATCCCTGCTGACGTAGTAAGTCACTTAGGTAATGGCAATTCAGACGCTGGCGCACAGAACTTATACAGCATGATGGAAAGAGTGCGTAAAGCACGCACAGGCAACCCCGAACAAGGGCGTCAAATAGACCCCAACAAATACCTAGGGTAGGAAAGACCATGAGCACATACGTAGATCCATCAGCAGGGCAAACAACAGGCTCACAGAGTTCCCTTTCCGATTGGGCCGCTCCTTATGTAACCGATACTCTAGCAAAAGGGCAAGCATTAGCAGAGCAACCCTATCAAGGATACGGTGGACCTTTAACTGCGGGGCAGTCGGAACTACAAAATAAAGCATTCCAAGGAATAGGCTCGCTCGATGTGCCTACTAGCCAAATGGGGGCGTTTACTCCGACTAGCTTTACTTCCGGCACAACGGCACAGGACTTCATGTCTCCTTATATGAGCGCTGCGTTAGAGCCGCAAATGGCCGAAGCACGGCGTCAGGCACAGATAGAACAGATGCAGAATGCCTCTAGACTAGGTAAGGCAGGTGCGTTTGGTGGTTCGCGTCAAGCTATTATGGACTCTGAGTCTCAGCGTAACCTACTTAGGAACCTTGCCGATATCTACGGTACAGGCATGCAGACGGCTTACACTCAGGGTATGGGGCAGTTTAATATTGAGCAAGACCGCGCTCAGTTAGCCCAAGACAACACAAATAGATATGGTTTAGACTCGTTAAAAGCTATACAAGATGCTGGAGCAACTCAACGCGCCATCGAAAGCGAAGGTATTGCCGCAGACCTTAAACAGTTTGAAGAAGAGCGAGACGATCCGTATAAAAAACTCCAGTACCAGCAGTCTCTACTTCAAGGGCTACCGGTTCAAGCGATGTCCTACGATGTCACTGAACCTGCCGGATGGACTGAAATTCTCGGTGGGCTGGGTTCTATTCTTGGGCTTGGCAGTGAGTTATTCAGGAACCCTACAACTGGTAAATGGGAATGGCCTCAATAGGAATTTAGACATGGCATACGGCATAGATAATATCATCCAGCAAACAGCGGACGCCTACCGGTCTAACCCCGGCCAGCTCCAACAAAAATACGCGGCTGATAAGCAGCTAATAGACTTGCTTGCTTTGGAAAAAATTAGGTCACAGCAACAAGCCTACGCTAACGATATGATGGCTAAGATTCAGACTGACCCTACTAAGGTTAAAGATCAGGTTGAAGCCGAAGTCCTTAACAATGAGCGTCAGATGATGGCTCAACGTGCGCAACAGGGAGGCCAACAGCTTGCCCTTAACCAACAGCGTGCGGCTCAGGCTCGTGGCATTCCTACTCAATCTGCTCCTAATATGAACCGTATGATGCAGGGTGGTATTGTCGGTTACGCAGAAGGCGGGGATGTTCAACAGCAAGACCCAATGCAAGCGCAATTAGAGCGCTTTATGCAGCTACAAGACCTATATAATGCAAGGCAGGCGGCGGGTGCGACGGAAGAAGAACTTGCACGTATCCAAGCAGATATAGACAGCTACAACATTACCAATCAGGGCAACTACAACATTGGGGTAGAAGCAGACAAAGCTCGTGGGCAGTATGGCGAGGCTGAAGGGTTTGCTCGTGGCGGGGAGATTGAAGGTGCTCCTGTAGGTGGCGATGTGGTTCAGCGTGCTATGGCGTTGGAAGGCATTACCGATCCTGCCCTTGCTTCGTTGATTCTTTCTTTATACCAGCAAGAAACTTCTGGTGGCCGTGATGTCCGCACTTCACCTGCGGGTGCTCGTGGTGCGTTACAGATTATGCCTGCTACCTTTGACGAGATGTCTCGTGGCGAACTAGATATGAACAGCGAGCTAGACTTAGCCCGTGCTGGTATTCGCTACGCAAAAGAGTCTTTTGAAGCCGCTGGTGGTGACCCTCGTTTAGCCGCTGCTCGTTACTTCGGTGGTCCGGGTGGCATGCGGGCATTAGCTCGTGGTGAGGAAGGTGCTTCTGATGTGCTTGGTAAAAACGTAAGAGACTACGCAGAAGATATTGTAGCTCGTATGAAGGAAGATCGAGCGGAAATGCGCCCCTCTATGCCTGAGCGTGAGACTGAATCTGCGGGTATAGCGCAACTTATGGATGAAGCAACGCGCCCAGAGCCAATGCCAGCTCGTATGCCAGAGCCTAAGATGCCTACAGTACCTACAATGCCTTTACCTGTGCGTAGTCGTCGTAAAGAAGAGACCGGCATAGCTTCTGCGGCTGATCCTGCGGTTCGTTACTTACAGGGTGTTGGTCGTTCTCAAGACGACGCTGCCGAGCGTAGCGCACAAGGTGGCCTAAGTTATATTAAGGCTCTAGCCGATGCAGAAGCTGCACAAAAAGCAAATGCTCTACGTTACTTACAGCAAGCCGGTAAGTTCCAAGGGATGCAGCGTGACACCATGGGTATGCTAGAAAACGTAGACCCTGCGGCTAATGTTAAAGGCTATGCGGCGGGTGATCTAGTAGAAGCAGATGATGAGCTTTATACCCCTACTATGTCGGACGTTATCGCTGTTGAGAAGGCAAAAAGAGCATTGCTTGAAGCGAGTAAGCCTAAAGAGACAATCAGAGAACAAGGCAAAATAGACGTACGTGAGGGAGAAAGTTATTCACAAGCCCTTCGACGTAGGGACCAAGAGCGCGCAAGTGCTAAGCTAGAAGAAATGTTCCCCCCAAGAGAAGCTGAACCTTCCGAGATGTATACGCCAAACCTAGCGGATGTTGTTAAAGTAGGTGATGCTCAAGCAAGGTTAAGGAAAATTTCTGAGCTAAATGCGCAACTAGCAAACGAAGGCCGTCAGTTTAAACGAGATGCTATTCAGGCGGAGATAGACGCTTTGAACGCCCCAATGCGAGAAGAAGTTTCTGCGCCAACTGCCGTTACCACAAGGGGTGCAACACAAACTCGTGCGGAACCTACTACTCCTTTAGAGTATTTGCAGCAAATGGGCGCAAAGCAGCAGGTCGCAGGGATGATGGAAGACATCTATAACCCTAACCGCAACCCACAAACAGCGGAGAAGCCTAAGAGTCGCTACGAAGAACTTAAGCAGAAATACGAGCAAGAGTACGCTCGGTCGCAACGTCCAGATAAATTGGACACTATTGCTACGTTCTTGCAGGGTATCGGGCAAAGCCGAGGTACTAACTTAGGACAAGCTATTATCGGTGGCGGTTCTGCATTAAGTAACGAGCGAACTAATCGTCGTATGCAAGAGCAAAAAGCGATAGAAAACTTGCTCGGTTTGGAGTCAAAAGAGTTACAATCCTCACAGGATTTAGAGGCAGCACTAGCTAGAGCCGCAGCTTCCGGCTTAGGTAAAGGTTCTCTCACTCAAAACCAAGCTTTAGCGGAGATGCAAAACGCCAGAGACTACCTAATAGGTACGGGTAAAGAGGACGAAATACGAGCTAAAGTTGAAGGAGAGTCCGGTACTGGTGATCCTGCGAAAGTTAACGCGGAAGTAGAAAGGTTGTTTAACGTAGAAGTAACTAGAGAGTTTAATAGGCGTTTGACGGAACTTCAAAACCTTGGCTCTGTACCTACAGTTGGAAGCACCGTAACTCCTGAACAGCAAGCGATAATCGACAAATATACGACACAACCTACTGGGTAGACACTATGGCTGACTTAAACTCCGTACTACAAGCTCTTGTAAATGCGGACAAAGCGGGAGATACCGCTGCTGCAACTCAGTTAGCCCAGTTAGCCCAGCAGTTACAAGGTGCTCCTACTGCCGAAGCCCCGACCGGATTGACTCCTGATTTTACTATGGGGGAGCAGTTCACTCGGGGTGTAGAGCGTGGGGCTATGCGTCTGGGTTCTACCTTTGGTGACATACTACCTGCCATGGCTGCTAGTGCTGTTGGTGCCGACGAGTACGCCCAACGTCAATTGGCTGAAGCTGCACAGACCGAAGAAGAAATCGCCAGAAGACTCGCACCTCAGTACTCTAGCTACAAAGACATTGGCGACGTCGGTGATTTTGTTGGTTATGCTACTGAGACTATCGGTGAGCAAATCCCTAACCTACTAGCTGCTATCGTACCCGGCGTTGGTGGTGGTGCCTTAGCCTCCCGCACTGCGCTGTCTAGCATCGGAAAAGGTATAGCCAAAGAAGCAGCAGAAAAAGGGTTGGTCGGTACAGCAGCTAAAGACTTTCTTGCAGAGGGTTTAAAGAAGGCAGCGCCAAGAGTTGCGGCAGCTCAGTCAAAAGGTCAGTTAGGCGGAGCGTTCTTAGGTTCTTACGCACTCAACGCGCCTGAAGTATTCCAAAACATATACCAAGAGACCGGCAGTCTTGAGCCGGGTGTAGCTGCGCTATTCTCTACTGCTTCGGCTGCGCTAGATTCTATCCTCCCTGCAAAGTTAGCTAACAGCCTAACTGGCCCCGCTAAGCTACGTTTAACAGAGAGGATACTAGAGAAATCTGGTATGGATAAAGGGTTGCTACGTTCAGTGACCGCAGGGCTAGCTAGTGGAGTTGCTACAGAAGGTGTTACTGAAGGTTTGCAAGAAGGCGTAAGCATCGCCGCAGAAAGATTTGTAGACGAAAACCCCGAGCTGTTTGGTGGGAAAGACTTTGATCGCATAATTGAATCTATGATCCGTGGTGGTGTGGCGGGTGGTGGTTTTGGAACTGTGGGCGGTGCTACTTCTAGAGTACAAGAACAACGTGCTCGTGGTCAGCGACTGGCTGAAATAGATGCGTCTCGTAAAGCTAGAGACTCCATTAACGCTGAGTGGGACAAATACCTAAACCAGTTCCAAACAGCCCGTACAAACTTAGACGCAAACGTAGCAGCACAAGCGGAGCAGAAAAAACAACAGCAAGCAGCTGAAAAAGAACAGCAAGCCGAAGAAACTAGAAAAAAAGAAGAGGCTGACTTTAAAAAAGGAAAAACTAGAACGACCCCACTCACTGATGCACAGCGCTTTCTGGCGGAACAAAGGCTTGCACCCGAGTATATACAGAAGCAGTTTGACAGTGAAAAAGCCGCAGAGGCTAAACGAGTTGCCGCAGACCAAAAAGACCTCGAAGACTTAATCGCAGGCGAACAGAAAATACAAGGTCGTGAACTAGCTGCCGACCAAAAGGACTTTGAAACTCTAGTCGCAGGTGAGCAAAGGTTGCAAGGGCGCGAACTAGCTCGGCAACAAAAAGATTTTGAGCGTTTAGCGGCTACAGAACAAGCCAGACAGGCTAAAGATTTAACTGCGCTTCAAAAGCAACAACAGGCCGCGCCACAAGCAACAGCCGAAGCAGTTGTAGAACCCACAGTACGCGAAGAAGCTCCAGCTCAAACCGCCGCGCCAACTGCAATACCAGCAGACAAGGCCGGACTACGAGGTTTTGGAAAACTATTTGGTATTGGTCCAACTGCTACTCTGTTAAGAGAAACCGGACCGCTAGCCGGTAAGGACATTACTGACCCTGCTCAAGCTGCTGTAGTTAAAGAAGCACTAGAGAGCTATGCCGGTAAGACTAAGATCGTCGGTGCTGCGGATAAAATCGCTGAGTACTTGGCACGCCCTGAGTTTGCCACCGCTGCTCCTGTTGAGCCTGTAGTAGAAAGTGCAACTGAAACTGTAGAGGAAGTTAATACAGAAACAGAAGTTGCAGCCCCAGAAACGTGGGAGCAGGATAAGGACAGGCGGGTTGCTGCCGAAACGGCTAAACGAGCGGAAGATTTTACTGCGCTACAAAAAGAAGCTGCGGTTACTCCCGACGTAATTGGAGCAAGAAGCGCAACAGGTGTCCAAGAGGACATAGCTAACGTAGACACGCTACTCGCGGAGCTACCAGACCGTGCAAGAACTAATGCTCAGATAGAAATACTTCAGGCTAAAAAACTAGCAGAGCGCACGGACGAAATAGTTGAGGGTGAAATTGACTTAGTCGTCAAGGCTACGCAAGACCTATTTAACTTGCCGTTATTACTCGCCGAGTTTAGAAGCTTGGTACGGCAGCAAAAGAGTCCAGAGGCCGCTAGAAAATTAGTGCCAGCGATAAGCTCAGCGGCAGAAAAAATAGGAATTGATCCAAGAGAGTTGCTGGAAGGTGCTGTTCGCGCTGCTGACTCACAGTTTGGTCAAGTAACTAACGAAATAAACCAACGTGCGCGTAAAGAGCAGGCTAAGGTAATCTCTGAGGGTATAATTGCTAAGATTCCTAGGAAGACTAAAGCTGAGCTGCAAGCCGAAAATACTGAGTTAGCAACAGCTAGAAAGTCTGGAACTGAGGCTACGCCTAAAAAAGAAACAATGGCTGAAATAGACGCTATGGCTGCTGATCTAGAAGCCAAGATGAAAGCCAAAGGTTACCTTGGTCCTGTGTACAAAGGCAAAAACCTAAACGAGACTGCCGTTGCCGACCTTAACGCCGGTCGATTAAACAACACCCTGAAAGCACTGGAGGCCGATGCGTCTCCTAAGCTACGTCGTGTCCTGCAAAAGTTACGTGGTTTGGACCTAAAGACTAAGGTTGTTATTGGGTCAGTAGGTGCAGCTAATGCAGCGGGTTCGTACAATCCTACGACAGACACGATTACGTTAGACCCAGAAGTAGGGCTTAACGAGCACACCTTACTGCACGAGGTTATTCACGCTGCAATATCTAAGGTGCTTGCCAACCCAGACCTGAAGATAACTAAGGACTTTACTAGGTTCTTTAACCAAGTCTCTAACCGGCTAGGCAACGCCTACGGCGCACAAAATATACAAGAGTTCGCCTCTGAGCTTATTGCCAACCCTGAGTTCCAAGCGCTACTTAAAGAGATCATGGCGCCTAAGAGCCAAAGTCTATTCAAACGCATCATGCAGTCTATCGCTGAGTTCTTCGGCTTTAAACAAAATGCGCTCGATGTGGGTACTAAGTTTGTCTCAGATGCCATTGACCTATCTACTAACGTAGAAGCAACTCCGGGCGACCTGCTGTTCCTAATTGGCGGGGATAAAATAAACTCCGTTGTTGGTGGCATTGGTAAAGCCATGCCTAAGTTTACTGGTGAAACCCTAGAGAACACTAAGAACTGGTTCTCTACTCTTAAAGACATGACGTTGAAAGAAGCAGCGTTCGGTTTACTCCGCTTGGATAACATCCGCGATATGTACGGGGACAAACTACCTGCCCTTAAGCGCATCATAGATGCCGTGGAAAAACGTCTTGGCGAACAAGAACGTCGAATAAACGAAGCGAATGAAACGTTTAAAAAGTTTCAGGCGATAGAGAAGAAGTACCTAAGTCAGACAAAGACCATGGGTGTTATGGCTCGTGATGCGCGTCTAGCTAAAGTAGATTTGGTTGACCCTAAGTTTAAGCCTAGTAAAGAAAACCAAGCAGAATACAACAGACTCAAAGCTATATACAACAACCTGCCAACTGAAGTGCAGGGGATGTACGCCCAAATGCGAAAGGACTTCGATGGTAACTTTACAGAAGTAAAGGCGTTCCTTAAGGCAAACGTCAGCCCATCGCTTGCGGCTAAGCTAGAAGATATGTTTACTCGGGATGTACCTATTGTTGGCTACGTGCCCTTCCTTCGTTACGGAGACTTTTGGCTAGAGTACACAGATGCAGGTGGCGAGCGGGTGGTCCGAGCGTTTAGGGACACTCGTGAGCGCAAGAAAGAAATGGACAGGTTGAAGGCGCAAAACATTAACAGCACGCCTTACATGAACCTAGACCAGATTAAGTACGACCCTAACCAAGTGCCTCCTACTTCGTTTGTTGGGCAGATAATGGCTGACCTTAGTAAAGGTGGCGCGCCCCAACAGCAATTAGATCAGGTGTACCAAACGTACCTAGCGCTATTCCCTGCTACCTCTATGATGAAAAGGCAGATGAAAGCAGACGAAGTCGCCGGTATGGAAACCGATATGGTCAGTGCCTACGGTGATACTATGATACGGACTGCTCGGTACCTGACCAACTCTAAGTATATGCCTGAGTTGAACAAGGCGCTGTCACAGTTAGCAGAAGAGGGGAAGTTCGCAGACGATACTATACAGGCAGCCGTTAACAACGTAATGGCCCAGTCTGAGTTCCTACGTAATCCAACATATAGCAACCTCGTAAGCGGCACTACGGCACTTAGTTACTTTGCTTATATAGCAGGTAATATCTCGTCTGCATTTATTAACTTAACGTCTATATTGTTAATTACCATACCTGTTCTTGGTGCTAGGTTCGGTTACGATTCTGCTACCGACGCAATACGAAAAGCGGGTAGGGTCGCAATGGGGGATTGGAGCACCGGAGAGTATAAAGCTCTTTATGAGACGCTCGATGCGCATGGACAAGTTAAGCATACATTCTCTAGGGAGATTCTAGAAGGGTCACGACAAACTTCAAGCGAGTTTTCCAGTATGAAGGCCAAGGTGATGGATTTGCTTTCGGTTCCCTTCGCTGCAACTGAACGCTACAACCGTGCGACTACTGCAATCGCTGCTTATGAGATGGCACTAAAGGGTAACGCCGCCCTTAATGTTAAGCCGATGAACCAAGCAGATGCCATTCAATACGCACTTAAGACTGTCAAAGACGTGAATACTTCGGGTATGGCAGCTACTGGTCCTAGGTACATGCAGGGGGGAGCGGGGCGTGTCATGCTGACGTTTAAATCTCATATCTGGCAAACAGGGTTTATCGTCGCTAGGGCATTTGTTCAGGCAACCAAAAACGAAGACCCAGATGTTAGACGCATTGCTCAGCGTCAGTTGCTTGGCTTCTACGGTATGAGCGCAGCGGTAGCAGGTGTCGGTGGTCTCCCGTTCTTTGGGGCAGCCGCAACTTTAGCAAACATGATTAACGCCTTGATGGGGGATGACGACGAACCTTATGATAGTAGGCAATGGGCTAGAGAGTTTACGGGGGAGCTTGCATTTAAAGGCCCACTGAACTACCTAACTAACCTAGAGATTGCTAACCGTTCTAGCCTAGCAAACGACCTTGTATTCCGAGATGACCCACAAGGTATTGCCGAAGACGGATACACTATGACTGCGTTAAAAACGGCGGCAGGTCCTGCGGGTAGCGTACTTATGGGGGTAGAGCGTGGATTTGACTACATGCAACGGGGCGAAGTTGCCCGTGCTGTAGAAGCTGCCTTCCCATCTTTCATACGAAACGTCCTGAAAGGGACCAGATACTTTGGGGAAGGCGCATTGACCTTAAAAGGCGATGCTATTGACGAAGATATTAGCCTCTATAACGCCGTGATGCAGGTGTTCGGCTTTGCCCCGGCTGATTTGTCGTCTACCTATGAACAGCGTAGTGCTGCTAAGAACTATGAGCGTAAAGTTTTGGACCGTAAGCAGCGTATACTAGATCGTTGGGAGTTGGCCAGTGAGTCTGGGGATAGAGAGTTTAAGGCAGAGGTTAGGAAAGAATTTAACAGCTTCCGAAAAAACTACCCACAACTTGTAGACGCTCGTACTTTAGACCGCTCGTTAAACGCAAGAAAGTCCGCAGAGAAAGAGATCATGCTGGGGATGCGTTGGAATAAGAGCTTGCAGCCTAAGCTAGAAGAAGAGTTCTTCAGTGGGCTAGGATAAAAAACCCCGCCGTAGCGGGGTAAGGTGAGGGACAGCACGTAGAAAAAGGACGTAAACTACGCACTGGTTGGATTATATCAAAGTCTCCAGATGCGTACACCTTTTATGCCCTCTTCTATTACGACTTTCATTAGTATATTTAATTTAAGTCGTTTGGTAGTAACCCGTATTTCTTTCTTCGCTAGCGTCGGGTTAAGGCAAGGTATAAAAATAGAATACCCTGCCTTGAACGCCTTCCAGTTTATTTCGTAGCTAACCTTCTCCACTACCATTTTCGTCATCAGCTCCGACTAAAGTCCCGACGTCCAAGAAGTCTTCGTTGGAGCAGTCGAATATCAAGCAGTGTACCGCAGGGGCAATAACCTTCATGCCTTTAGATAGACGCTTGTTGCCTGTTTTCTGGTAAACACCTTCGTTCTCTAGCTTTAGCAAAGTCTCTTTGTAGTTAATCTGGTATGTAACGCAGTCGTCTTTGAAGGGCTTTGCCGCTAAGTAGAGTAGCTTAGTGTCTGGCTCGTACCGCATAAGGAGTCCACGGCTAGGCTCTAGTAACGGAGCGGCTTGCATCATGCCTGAAGTACGGTTATCTACTTGGTCAGGTACTACCAAAATACTGTGTATGTTGCGGTGTATATAGTCGGCCAAGACCATGCTGACGTTCTGTACAGGCGGAGCCACTTCTTTGCGCAGGTCTGTAATCAACGCAATAGTCCAAGCGTAAATCTCTTTCATCGGGTAGTCTATAAGACCCAAGCGCTTAGTAGCTATTAAGCCCCCCGTAATGTTAGCGGCAGCAAAAGCAGACCAGAACCGTTCGCGCTGTGTCAAACGAAGCTCCTTATCTATCTTTTTCTGTATCCCTAACGCCGTATCTATCGCTTCTTCTAGGTTGCATACGAGCCATTCCGCGTATATGTCACCTGCGTGCCCAAAGTTTTGCTTGAGTACGTGGTCAAACATATTCTTGGCTTCCTCCGCAGGGATGGCGTCGCTATAGTCTATCTTGTACTCTAGTAGGCGCATCATTTCGCCATCGGCTTGGTACTTCTTTGATGCCATCTTCTCGTAGAAAGAAGCATTAGAACTTGCTAAGGACATTGTCGCCCATGAAGTTATGTTGGCGCGCATCTCGTTAGTCGATGCTTTTAGTCGGTCTTTACCCCGCCCTTGCGACATACTGTATGCCAACGTAGAGAAGTCTTCAGGGCTAGTGTTAGTCAGTTCGTCCACAGTAAACGGTAGGTTATTCATTATCCCTAGGCGCATGATCTTTGCGTTAAGGGTGTCGCTCCAGTTTGAACTTAGGCGGTCAGGGTCACCGTACACGCTATTCACCATACGTAGGATCGTAGTCTTGCCTGTGCCGGAACTTGAGTGCATGACGTTTATTATGCCACCACTCTGCCCTAGGAATTTAAATAGGGGCGCACCGAATGCGGTTAATGCGGCGAAGGCGTGGCCTTCCAAGCCCGGACGGTTGTATAAGTTAAATACGCTTTTCCATTCTTCCAGTGTGCCACAGGGTTGCATGTGCTCTGCTATGTGCTGCGTTGTCGAAGAAGGAGGACTATGGTGCACTCCGTCTCTAGTTATCTCGCGGTCGCCGATAATAAACTTGCTGTCTTTGTCAGCCCATCCAAATTGTAGTCTCATTTGTTCTGCCTTTTTTTGCCATTGTAGGTCTTTGATTACTGTGTACAAATATTGAGTAAGTATGTCGAACTTTTTCCCAGTGCAGATCACCCCGTTACTAGCAAGTACTTTACGTATCTCGCGTGGCTCGGATAACTGGACGTTCGTAACAGTGAACTCCTTAACGCCATCCTGTGGTAAGTGCAGCTTTAGTATCACGACGTCTCCCAGTACTGGGTCAGTCATTCTTTTTAGTACATACAGATCATGTTCGTACACACATATAGGTTCAGCTTCATCGTCATCCGGCATATACCATATACCGCCCGACTTACCTCGATAGAAAGGCTCTGGGTAGGAAGGCACTGAATGCGTAACTTCTACTAACTCCCCCGCCGAATCTTCCTCTTCCTCGACAACTACATTGCCCTCTTGTGGAGCCTTTATAAGCTCTTTACCTAACGCGATAGGCCCAGTGATGCGGCCCCTGTGTATACAGCCTTCACAACCTCCGGGATTGTTCGACTCAAACTTATCGCAGCTATGCGGTCCGGCAATGTGTTGTATCTTCTTCTCCACCTCGTGTGGGTTATAATCGGGGTGATCCGAAGATATTAAATGTATGGCCTTCTCCTTATCCGAGCAGAACTTAGCTACGGACAAAGCGTTAAACCACCTAGGCTCCGATAATGTTTCGCGGTTGACGTAGCAGTCTAGGAGCTGTGCGCACCCTGTGTCCTTACTACTGCGTACCATTATCTTGGTAAAGCTAGCCTCTGTATTATCTGCTAGCGATTGTCCCAACTTGGTCAATCGTTTCTTCTTTTCTGTTCTCTCAAAGGGTAGCTCTTTCACCCCAAGTAAATCAGAGAACTCTTTAAAGTCCACAGCCGGTGCGGACTTTAGTACTTGTACCTTAGTAGGAGGATCGTCTTTAAAGTTGTAAGTTCCGGGCACTCGTAGCACTCGGGCAGCTTCAAACACGGCGTTATCTGCATAGAGTTTGTGTATGTTGCATAGGTCTCGCAACCTAGATACAACGGGTTCCCACTTTTGGCGCGTTACTTCCTCAGTGAGTGCCCAATACGCGTGGATACCACGGCCCGAATCAACTAGTGTGGGGTTAGGCAAGCCGACTAGCTTGCAAAAACTCATTAGTGCGTTCAGTCCCGCTTCTTGGTCGATGTATCCGTCAGGTCTACCCGTCTTAGGGTTCTCTATCGCTTTAGCTTCCCCGCAATCTATGTCTAGGAATATTGCTTTAAGCGCACTGACATTCTCTTTTACTCGACCCCCACCGCCCTCTATGAACTTAGCTACCCCAAAGTAACAGTCGTAACCATCAGAGACATACTGCTCAACTAAGTCGTCAAGCTCTTCTCTCGTAGCTACAAGGTGTTGCCTAGGACTACCTCCCTTAAGACCAAGCATTGCAAACCACCCCTCGGTAGGCTGCACAGTTGATATAAGGTCAAAATCATTCATCGGCTTTTTTCAGGGGGAATTAACCCCCCAAGATTCCTCGGTAATAAAAATTAGATAGGTTATTGTGTTTCTAGCTTATCTTCTATGTAAGCTTCTATCTGTGCCTCTAAAGATTCTTTAGGCGGGTGTACTCCACAGAACCAGTTATACACCGTCTGTCTACTCACCTTAAGAGCTTTAGCTACCGAGGTTACCGGAACATTATGCAAAATGCACAATGCTCCTAGTTTTACCCCCAAAGAGTTTTGATTAGCTGCTTTGTTAAGCACGATCAGCCTTGCGCTGTATCCATAACTCATAGCTTACGCATCCTCGTCGTCAAGCCATGCGCTAACAACGGAAGACAGGTCTGCTTTAGGAGTTACCTTTGGCTCTTTCTCTTCTTTAGTTTGGCGTTTGACCGGCGCAGCCGCAACAGGCTCGTCATCTTCTGGCTCTTCAGGACGTGCGGCAGGGGCTTCTATTACCGGAATCCTTTGCACCTTGTCTACCTGAGCGACAGTCATCTTAGTATAACGGTCACAGTCAGGGTCTTCTTGAGCTGCACATACCAAGTCGTACTCTTCGTCAGAGATACTGCGTAATGGAGTAAACTCTAGCTCCATAGTCTCTGCGTTGTCGTTGAACGCAATCTTAGTTACTACAGTATCTGGAGACTCGCCGTTGCCGCGCAAGAAAGTAACGTAGCTTTCCCACGGATGAACATTGCCAGTACCCTTACCAAACAAAGACTTAGCGGGGATGTTGAACTGGTAAATCTGCCCAGTCTTATCACCTTCTACCAATACTGAAATGCGGCGTTGGAAGCGGCATGCACGACCACCGTTATCGCCTGAGCCTTTTATGTTCTGTGGGCATGTTGCGCACGTAGGTCCCTGTGGGTCTGTGGCGTTAGGGTCTGGGCGGTCACCTAAGTTAGACCAACAGTTTGGCAGTGTGGCTTCTTTGTTAGGATCGAACTTCTCTTTGTAAAACGTACGCGAAATGCTAGGCAGTGCCCCAATGACAATCACGTTGATCTCACCACTAACTGGGTTGCCAATCTGCTCACCGTTAATCAGGCGCTTGAACTTACCGTTAGTTGTGGTCTGTATACGGCGGGTAGTAACGCCGCCTGTGCTTAGCGTTTGAGCTAACTTACTTGGCCCACGCTTAGTTGTAGATACTTCGGTTTGCTGTGCAAATATTGAAACTTCGTTACTCATTGTTTGTTTCCTTTTACTTTCTTGGTTTATATACAGTTATAGTGTGGCTGCTATCGGTGTTTAACCCCATGGGCAGCAAGTCTGGGTTATCGTCCAAAAACTGCTTCATCAGGGTATTGTTTAGACGCTTCTCTAGTAAGAACAAAGCGTCGTTTTCTTTAAGGAATTGGTACATAGAGTCCCAATCGCTTGTCCAAAACCTAGTCAACGTCTTACGAGACACGGTTCCTGCGGGCGTCTTAATACTGCTAAGCCCCATTTCGTTGCACTTGTCGAGCATGTGGTTAGTTATCAGCTCTTGTTGTGCTTTAAGGTCTTTGACCCTTTCTTTGTGCTCAGCTTCCATCTCAGCGAGCTTGCTTCGTATCTTTATGTAGGTAGCTACGAGAGCATCTAGGTTAGGCTCTTCAGCCATGGGTTATCCTCTTTTTTATATAACGGGATAGTGAGTATAACAATACTTTGGACAAAGTCAAGACTACTCAATTATCTCTTGTCTGTATAGGTCAATTATCTTGTTGTGGTTTGCGATGTTACCTTGAAGCATGTTGTACAACTTCCGCTCCACGTCGCTGCCTTGCACGTGCACGACGGTCATTGGGTTGTGTTGTCCCGGCCTGTTGATGCGCGCGTTAGCCTGTAGGTAAGTCTCGACACTGGTCACAGGGGCGTACCAAATTATGGTATTAGCTGCGGTTAGTGTAAGTCCGTGCGAGGCAGCTTGTGGCTGAATGAGTAGTACCTTCGGCTCTGGCTCGTTCTGAAACTTAGTCACGATCTCGGTGCGTCTATTAACAGGAACCTTACCGTTGATAACATCGCAAGTTACTTTGTGCTTATCTAAAAATACTTTTACCAATTCTATAGTATGGGTAAACGGCACGAAGATTAAAACTTTATGCGATGACTCTTCTACTACTTCTAAAATAACATTAAGCCGATTACTTACATCGAAGTCTATGACCTTTCTATCGTCCGAGTACACCGCACCGCCAGAAATCTGGAGCAGTTTGTTAATGCTTACCGCTGCGTTAATTGCGGTTACTGACTCCCCTGCGGCTTCGAGCATTAGCTCTTTCTTTAGTTTGTTGTAGTAAACCATTTGTTGTGTGGTCAGTGGGGCTTCCCGTTCTACGTGAGTTACTGGCGGCAAGTCTAGGCATTGGTCTTTCTCAAACCGTATAGCCGGTTGAAGCGCGGCGTGAACAGTATCTTCTGCGTCTGCCTTGGGCATCCACTTGTACTGCGTTAGCTTGTACATCACCTTGTCTCGGAACTGGCCGAAGTAGCGTGGAACATTCTCAGGGTTAACCAACTTAGCTAGACCAAACGCATCCACTGGAGATTGCGCAGCAGGAGTACCTGTTAGCATCCATAACCACTCGCTGTGTACGGATACATCGCGCAATACTTTCCAACGGTTAGTCTGTGCGTTCTTGTAGGCGTTAGCCTCATCTACTACGATAAGATCGAAACCACCTGCGATTATTTCGTCTTTGACTACGGCTAACCCGTCGAAGTTAATAACAACAAACTCACATCCTGCCTGTATTATCTTTCGTCTCGTCGCCGCGCTGCCATGAGCAACTGAACAACTACGGTGCATAGCAAACTTAAATAGGTCTTGTTGCCACGCCGACTTCATAATAGACAATGGGCATATAACCAATACGCGCTTGATTAACCCTAACTTCATAAGGTAATCCGCAGCCCATATAACAGACGCGGTCTTGCCCGTACCTTGCTCGTTAAAGCAGAAGGCTTTCTTATACACCGTCAGGAATGATGCGGTTTCTCTCTGGTGCGCAAACGGGCTGAACTTCCCTGTCCACTCGTAATCCCGTTTGATCGGGGAGGGCACGTCTTTAATGTTTAGCTTGGCTAGGGCTTGGGCTTCTTGTAACCCCCAACGCACCGCCACTTCGTTCTTCTCTAGTACGATACTTTTCTTTATGCTCTCGGTAATTAGATGTGGCCTTTTCGTTTTTATTATAAGGGCCTGTTGGTCGTCGCTTATGTGCATTAGAAACTTATCCTTTTGATTTGCGCTCACGCTTACTAGTCTCAGAGACTAAGTTGCCTTTGGAATCCCGACTGAAAGAACGGTTGCGGCTTGCTGTCTCTACTCTAGTACCGTCAGAGTTCTTGCCGCCTTTGTCCATTGCTTTCTTATGGGCTACATCTTTACCGTCACCCTTCTTTACCTTGCCTTCTTTCTCCGCCTTACGGCGTGCGGCATTGCGTTGGGCGCGTTTCTTCTTTTGCTCTTCAGTGCCTTGGTACTTAGCGTACTCGGCTTTGTAATCTCTGGGCTTTCTCATTTTCGTGGCCTATGATGTTCACATGAAGTTACTGGGCACCACCCACAAAGGGGGCTACTGTTTGCATTCCACACATTGTTATCTTGTGCGCACTCCAGTCGTTCTAGTTCGTCCGAGAAAGTCTCGAAGTAAGAGTCTCGCATGTCGGCTGTGTGCACCTTGTGGATAAGATCGTTACTCACTACAAATGCTAGAGCAGATTTAATCTTCTTAACCTGCGGGTAGTGCGTGAACAGTGCAGCGGCTACTAGGTCTAGCTGTTTAGTATCCGCGTACTTCGCATTTTTGCTAGTCTTATAGTCAATGGAGTAAGCCATGTCGCCGTTGATGATTACCAAGTCGGCTATGCCCCTCCACCAAACGTCTTTCGCTAGGAACTTACAGGGTTCAAACGTGTCGCCATCGCGTTTAACTCCGAGCCTTAGCTCGCATAGTTTTTCCCCCTCGATATCTTTTAGTGCGTCTAACGTATCCCGAATAAAATCAAACTTGGCGGGCAGGTCGGCTGTACCTTTAACGTAGTCTTCAGCAGCTGAGTGCAAAGCCTGCCCATAGAGGGTTGCTTCGCTGCCTGAATCCTTAACGTCTTTGGCTATTTTTAGATGATAGTACTTCTTAGGGCACTGATCGAAAGTTTTTATACTGCTGTAAGACCAAGCTGTCATATCATTTATTTCCGATTTTTAGCTGCGTTAATTTCTTGCCGTTGGGAGAAACCGAGGTTGTCAAAAGACGGACTTATACAATCCTTCGCGCTAACTCCTCTAGGCACTACAGCTATTTTACCTCCTTTTGACAGGTAACTCTCTGTTTGTATTGTAATTTGTTTGCTGAGTTCTCTCTTTTGTTCTGGACTCATAGCCTTCCTGCCCTCCTTCCAGATATTTCTAAGGGGTTATGCGCCCCGCGCCTTTCTATTTGATACACCTCGAACAGCTCACCATCTACGCGTATGCCGTAGGTAATTTTTTCTTTTTTGGCGCAGAACTCTGCTTCTTCTAAAGCACCTATAAAATCAGTGAAGTAAGACATCTTCCACCTCGTACTCGTAGTTGACGCATTTAGCGTTGGTAGCAAATATTTCTGCGCCGTTGCGTATATGAAACCGCATTGCTGTATCTGTGTGCGGGGACATGGTTATCACTGCGTCTACCTCTGGGTGCATTATGGGTGCGGCTTCCAAAAGGTTGTTAATCAATTTTTTACCGTGTCCCCGTTGGTAAGACCACACCGAGTAGGGGCATAACACAGTACCCAACTCTCCGTACATTTCTTCACGTTCTTTTAGCTCTTCTTCAATCCGCTCAAGTTTCCCCATAGCAATAAGTTTTATCTGGTACTCGTCTTGTGGGACAAACTTGCAGATGATTGTACAAACAACTGCGGCTATCTCACCTGTCTCATCGTTCACTTCTGCGTACACATGGAACGGGGCTTCAAACCGCACGCTGTTATCTTCAAATAGGTCAGCTCGTACAGGGTCATCTTCTATGAGATACAGATGGTCGGCGGCATTACACTTTATCAGCATCTTCAAACTCCTCAAGTATGGCCTCGAGTTTTTCCACCGCCTCGGTTGCACGTTGCAACATAGCCATAAGCTCTTCGGCATCAGCGCCATCTACTTCTATTGTTATTTTCATTTGACGTTGTGTATCTCGATTAGCAGGTCGATGCAGTGCTTAGCTTTTTCTAAGTCCGACAAGGGCTGCCCCTTCAACTTCCACCTAGTTATATACTTAACCACGTTACCCTCTAGTAGAGACAAGCCGTTCTTCTCTGCGTACTCGGCAGGTTGAATAGCCATGTTCTTATAGTGCGTCCCGCCCGTCTGTTTCTGTAGTGGGCTGTCCTTTCTCGGTTCCATGTTCAAGTTCGGTATCTCTGCTGTTAACATTCTCTTCTTCCTTCTGTTTTGGTTTCTCAAAGATTTTTGCCCAGTTCTCCCCGAAGTCTTTAGCAGGGATAAGGGTTGGTCTACGTCTACTACCTTTGCCATTCATTTGTTTGCCTCACGCAAGCGTTTGTGCTCTCCCATTTCTTGTGCGAAAAGTTTAAGCCTCGCTCTAGTTTCTTCGTTACTCATCGTAGTCTCCTTGGTCTGCTAAGTACTCAGCACGTTCACGTGCGGCATCAGCGGGGTCTATGTAATCTTCGTCTTGCTCGTCTTGCCATCTATCTAAGTCTGCATCTAAAGAATCTCTGTTACTCATTAGCTTTTCTCCTTATAAGTCATTTTCAATAATGTAAGTAGCTAAGTCCTGTAGCTTTTTTGGCGTAGGCATAGCTCTCTTCTTAGGGTTATCGCATATATCACACATCGTATTACGTACTATTTCGGCGCGAGCGTAGTTGGCAGAGTTCGATCGGATTAGTTTTGTATGCCCGCAGTCAAGATCGAGCACCCAAGTATTCGCCACGTGCCTTTCACTTTTGCGGTAGTATTTTCTGCCTAATACTTTCACCCTTATCCCTCTAGTTCTTTTACTTTACGGGTTATTAACAACTGAAATCTTTTAGCATCAACAAGTTCTTGAGGTATATCTTTTCGGCTTAAGCTATTGGCGTTAACCATTAAACTTTTTATATACCCGTCTGTTAGTCTTTCTCTTGCGCGTTGTTTTTGGGCTTTCCGTTCGGCTTCGTACTTTTCTGGTTCTCTAGCTTTTCTAGCTCCCCGCCTTCTTTTTAACTGGGCTTTCCATTTTTCAGGGTTGTTAGCCCGCCACCGTTTCTTTTTTTCTTCTTGTTTCTCGGGATGTTTGGCTTGGTATCTTTTTTTCTGTGCCTTAGCTTTATCAGGGTTAGCCTTCTTCCAAAGTTTTAGGGCAAGTAACTTGCACGTCTTACATGTGTACCCAAACCCAAGAGCACATCTTTTACTTCTGTGGAAGTGTTCAGGGCAGAGTTCCTTCTCCACCCCACACTTGCTACATTTACGTAGCGCCACCATTACTTATCCGTAGAATGCAGGAAAGTTATTTTGGCGTCGTGGTCACTGCGTAGCGCATGATACTCTAGCTGTACTTTAGCAGAGTTAATCATCTTCCCTGCTAGGTTAGCTAGTTCTTTAGCCGTTTTAGCTTCGAGGTCTCCGTTGCTAAGTGCTGTGAAAGTATCTGCCAGTTGATCTCTTAACTCATTTACATTTTTCATCGTTTGTTTCCCTTTTATAACATGGTTATTTTTAGTTGTTGCGTGTTGCCACTAACAAGTATTCCCACCCATTCAGTTCAACTTGCTTCGCTTCACACGACTAGCTGTCTCGTAGCTTCTTCGGCAACGCATCACGTAGGAGATACTAGCTTGATTAACAAAGCTAAATACCGTGGCCGCGATCATTAACTGAGGGTGTTTTGCTGAATATGCCCACCGCCCACTGGGACACGGGGTAGGTAACCTTTGAATCCTACCCCCTACCAAAAACTATTTACAACCACCATACGAGTCGCCCGTAAACGCCTCGCAGTCCAAAGGTAAATCCTGTGCCCACTTAGGTCGCACCTTCATTACCATCTCGACAAACTCTTTACCCGTCTGTTCTTCAGCTTCGGGTACTATGCAACCAATCGCATCATGTACGGTCATGGCTACCTTGTACTTCTTAGCTACGCGGAGTAACTGCTCTCCGATAACGATACGCGCTAGGGCTTGGCATACATTCTCTATAGCTTTGCCTCCGTATATCCTGTTATCTATAGTGCTGCGCCCACGCTTGGTGTCGTATACCATCTCAGTGCGCCCTTCTTCGTTAGTAACTTTGCGAAGGTTCGGGTACTTCAAGTAAAGCCCATTGGGTAAGCGTATACCCGCAGTGCCCTCTACCATAACTGCACCTGCTCTGCCTATAGGGGAAGACTGATTACTTATCATTGAATCGAGCGCTTTGCTAGCAGCACGCCATAATTCTGGTATCTTCGGGTACGTAGAGCGGTAGACTTCTATGATTCGTTCGCACTCTTCTTGGGGTAGGTCTTTACCGAATGTCTTTAGCTGCGCCCTAAACTTTGCAGCGCCCATGCCATAGCCACAACCCAAGATCGTAGTCTTACCAACAAAGCGTTCGTCCTTGTCTATATCTTCTACCGGCTTACCGTAGATCGCTGACGCCATGATCTTGTACACATCGTCGCCGCGCTCAAACGCCGTAAGTAAGTCCTCCTGCTCTGCTAGCCACGCTAGAGTACGCGCTTCAATCTGCGACAAGTCAGAGTCAACAAACTTATATCCCTCCGGCGCTAGCATAGCGAACTTAAGCTGCGAGCCACGTGGTAGGTTCTGCATGTTGATCTTATCCGAGCCACCCCACCTGCCTGTGTGTGCCGCGTAGTAACGTAGCGGGATAGGTAGTGCCCCTCGCCTAGCCACAGAGATAAACCTTTCGGTCCGCGTCTCTTCAATCGTAGACTTCACACCCATACGGGCAGCAACGATAGCTTGCACATAAGAGTCCTCATGCTCTAGTAGGGCTTTAAACCCTTCGTCACTCTTAGCGAATGCGTAGGCTTCCTTACCTGTCCTCGCGCTTATCTTAGTAGGCGGGGTAACCCCAAGGTCTATAAGAAGCTCAGCTAACTTCGGGTTACTCATGAGTGTCTCCCTCTCGTGGGATAGCTTGTCCATGAGTTGTTCTTTCTGTATCTGCACTAACTGTAAGTGAGACATCAGCCTCGCCTCGTCTAGCTCAATCACCGGCTCGGTAAACATACGGATGGTCAGGTCTATAAGGTTAAGCTCCGACATCGGGAAGTCCTTAGCCAGTACACCGAACAGTTTGTATGTTAGCTCCGTGTCGTTAATACAGTAGCCCGCGTATGCCTCCATCTCTTCCGGCGTGAAGTCTAGTCGCCGTTTGCCTAGCGCGTTGAGTACTTCGTTACCCTTCACACCTAAGTTAAACCGCGTTACCAAAGCATCGAGGCTTCCACCTACTTCAGTACCGTAAAGAGCACGAGCCATAGACAGCGTGTCTACAATTTTCCTTGGGCGTATGTCGAAGTGCCAGTTAAGTATAGCCATATCAAACATAGCGTTGTGTGCTACAGCCACTGAGCTTTCCCAATCTAACTTCTTAAGGAATTCCTTGGTGTCTTTCTTCGTTCCAGAGAACCACTCGGTTTCCCCGTCATCTACCTTCACGCTTACGCCGATAACCTCGAACTGCTCGTGCCGGATATACTCCTCCGTCGTACACTTGCGTAGCCCGTAGTCCTTAGCGTAGTACGTCTCGAAGTCGAGGGTTATTATCTTCATCGGTACGGCCTATCTCGCATTAAGCAATCTATTACTTTTTCCGCGCGTCGCTTAGTCGTCTCGTCAAAGGACGGATACCTCGCTCTCAGCAATGCTATGCTGAACCTAACTTTAGTAACGGGGTAATCTTTCAGCAGTTTCTTTATATCTTCTGGCGCTTCCCAATGTCCTTGCAGAGACTTAGTCTTCTTCGTGAGTGTCATTTAGCTTCTCCCTGTTGAGTAAATGTTGTTGGGCTATGTCTTCTTTGTTCTGTCCAGAGTACGGTACGGCTAGGTGTTCGCTTACTAGAGCAGCATTGATTGAAGTCCTGCCGCTTAACATGATGACACCTAGGTACCGCCCGAACTTGTCTTTCTCCCTTGTCGTAAGGATGTACGTCCCTGCTTTGTGCAAGCATTGTTCGACAAATTTCTTCGCCATGAGTCCGTATTTTTTCTCCTCTGCATCTCTAGTGCGACACTCGGGAGTATCAATACCGTAAAGACGTATGCGCTCACCGCACTTCCAAGTATCAAAACCAAGATCAATATCCACATCTACTGTGTCTCCATCAACGACTCTTACGATCTTGCAGTTATACTCGTACATGTTGTTTCCCTTTAAAACGGTAACTCTGGGTCTGGGTCTACTAACTCTTGCATTATTGCTTCGCTAAACGCTGTTGCCTGTAAGCTCCAGTACTTATCGGTTAGTAGTTGCCGCTCTTTATCAGACAGGAACACACCACGCCTATCGTTATCTACGACATACTGTAGGAACTTACCCCACCGGCTATCGTATAACGTAAGACCCATACCCAAGGGAAACTCCTCTGGGTTAGTCTCCATCCTCTTCAGTAACAGTGCTACTCCTTGATTCATCTATATACTCCTTAAGCATATCTATGTTGTTCTCGTTGATTACGAACGCATCCCCACCCGCTACTTTAATAGCTGCAAGCTCCCTGTCCTGTAACGCAGTTGTCTTACCCTTACCCGCCTTACACTCGACAGCTAAAAACTTACCCTCGTTACAGCAGATGATGTCCGGTATCCCACTCCTACCCATTCCGTAGGTCGCAGGAAAGAAGTAGTAAATGCCATACTGCTTGAGTAGCTTTACTACTTTATCCTTTACTTTCTTTTCTGGTGTCGTAGCCATATACCGAATGTACCATAAAACTGGACTGTGTCAATAAAAACTAACATCGTTATTTTTCTCTTCGTCCTCGGCTTTCGCTTCGTACACATACTGAGCCAAGACATGCCGCATCGCTGCTGAGTAGTTGTTGTACTGCTTATAAAACTCTACTACTTCTGCGGGTAGGCGCAGATTAACGTGCACCATGCGCCCCTTCTGAAGCTCCATTGCTTTATCTAAGTCCATCGTCTTTCTCCTGTGGTTACCAATCGAACTGTTTAAGTATGTCATCCACGCTCGTCTTCATCTCTTCTCGGGCGTGGGAGTTGTCTTTCAGTGTTTCTACATTAGCTCCTACTAGAGCAGCTTCAAGTTGTTTCCGCGCCTTCTCCAGCTCGGGGTCTTTGGTCACGTTGAGGTGAGTTAGCATGGCGCACATAGACCGCGCGTTGGTTATGAACCGGTCGTCTTGATACTTGCTGCTCTCACTTCCTAGCTTAGAAGAGATACCCGATAAGACTTCGTGGAGTCGATTCCAAGGCTCGCGTAGCGTTGTAGCCAGACGGGCGTTGAAGCTTTCTTCGTAGCCACGCTTTACTTCTTCTAGCTCTTGCTGCGGTGCGTCCAGACGGAAGTCACTAGACTCAGCGATGGGGCTGAACACTAGCCTGTACCCGAACATCTCGCGCACTTCGTAAGATTCTGGATAGTCTGCGGGATCAAAGAGCTTGCCTAATGCGCTATGATAGTTGCTCGCTTGCTGCACGAGGTTGGGGTACTCGTCGATGAACTCATCTACTAGGCTATTGAAGTGCGCTATGCGTGCGTTCATCTCTTGCTTGTAGTCTAGGAACATACTCGTAGGCAGTATCCTAGAACCCTTGTCACTCCAAGGCAGGGTCAGTGCGATGTGTCGTGCCCTACACTTAGCAGCGTAGTCAGAGATAGCCTTACGCTTGTGCGTACCCGCCATGAGATTCTTGCTAACGGTTGCCGCGTCCGATGATGCGGAGTTGTCGGCTAACAATAGTGCCGTTGCTGATTGGTCTTTCTTGTTCGCTGTCCACACGCTGATGTTGTGGTCTACTAGTAATGCGCTGTTTGCTATGCTCATAGTTGTTGCTCCTTAAGCTTTATAACAATGTTATTTTTAGTCGTTGATTGGTTTACCGGCTAGCTTACCTATGCGATAGGTGTTCTCAGACATCAGCTCCAGTGATGTAGCTTTGTCGTCATTCTTCCACACGTGGTGCGTGTAGTAGGCATCCTCTCCTTCCGAGTCTCTGTGGAACTTCTCATCGTACCGCTCAGCCTTCTCGTCGAGAATGGTAATTATCTTCAAAGCATCCTCAGCTTCGAGGACAAAAGTTTGGTATCCGAATCGTAGTGTTGCTTTCATCTCGTTCTCCTTATGCTGCCATGTGTATTGTTTTGCCCACAGGGGACATGGCTTGCTCGTTGTCTGTTATCGCCCACAATGTAGGCGCGTCCCAATCATTACCCCAGTCACCTATGTACCCATCGGTCAGCATGATGACGCACTCAGGCTTTACCTTCTTCTCTTTTAAGTAAGTAGAAACACAGCGCGGGTCTGTACCGCCACCCCCTCGTGGCTTGGTCGAGTTAACCAAAGTCATCAGCGAAGCTGCGTCATACTCCTCGTGCCCTGCTACTGCGTGATCCCAGTAGATAAGATCAACCTTCTCAGGGTGAACATGGTTAGCGATAGCTTGCACCTCGGACAAGAACCTAGTGATATCCGCAGTGCGTATCGAACCCGAAGTATCTACACCGACCACGATGTGCCCCACGCTCTCACCTACTAGGCTAGGCATGTACGTATCCATGTGTAAGAACCTGCGGTTCACTCGCCGCCATGATGACGCGTCCTTGTTAGCACAGATGGCATTGACGAACTCCCGAAGCTGCTCGCGCCAATCGACCTTGGGCTTGAGTAAGTCAGCTATCTCGCGTGGTAAGTTGCTACCTCCCTTGCCGTTGATCTTGCCATCTAGCATGCGACCTTGGCGCAGTGCGCGCTCCACTTCCTTAGCTTGGGCTTCTACCTCCTCGGCGGGCTGCTCACTTGCACCTTCCCAATCGTGGTCATCGAAGCCTTCACCGCCACCGCCGCCGCCTTCTTCCTGTTCCTGCTTTAGAATATCGAAGACCTTCTTGGTGTTCATGCCTCGGTACTTCTCGTCGATCAACCCTAGCACCTCACCGTCACGCATAGGCATCTCGATCACCTCACAGTACGGGTCAGTGTCTTTGAGTATCAGGTTGATAACGTAGTCCATTGCAGCATTGGCGAGCTTAGCGTCTAACGTCCACAGTGCCCGCCACGTAGTAAGCTGGCGTAACGCTTTGTGTAAACCCTCGTGCGCCACAACAAATGCCAGTTGCTTGTCGGGTAGCTCTTCGATAAAAGCCCGACCGTACATCTCGTTCCAACCATCAGTACACGCGGTTGGTATGTCGTCTCGCACAGTGACCGTACCTAGCATGAAGATGCCTTGCCATAGTGCGAACTTGGGGCTGCGCATGAGGCTGATCTTAGCCTTCTTAAGTTTGCGGTTTGCGTCCATGTCTCTGTCCTTTTATAACAATGTTATTTTTTAGAGTAAGTCTTGGTTAGCGTCCAACCACTTTTTAAACGCCGCTGAACGGAACGCTATCTGCTGCTTCTGTGGCTTCTTGGCGAAGTTAATAGAGAACACACACTGCCACTCCTCATCGAGTCTGCTCATGTAAGTCATCACCGCCTCGCAGTTCTCTTTAGTCACACGCTCGAGCGTACCGAATACCACGACAGCGTTGGGACCGACACCTACGGGTAGCTTGGCATTGAGTGGGTCTTTCTCTATCGTTGCGAACGCCGGTAACTCGTTCTGGTAGTTGATGTACGCCATTAGCTCGGATGCTGCCGGTTCGCCTATCGCCCCTTCTAAGCAAGCCCTAAGTGAATCCTCGTCCATGTCGTCCATAGCCCATAGCACGTTAGACGCTGCCGCTGCTGAACGAGGCGAGAAGTAAGCCCGCTGCTGCCTGTTGGGATGGTAGATAAGCCCGTTCTCTTCTTGCCCTGCATCGAGGTATGACGCCATACAATGTGGGACTTGGTGAACGAACGCCATCATCAGTGGGTGAATGTTGTTCTGTGCTGCCCACGATAGCCACTCTTCCGCCGTTGGCTTAGACACATACAGCGGGATGATGCGGTTGCGAGTGTGCGCTTTGAGACTGTCGCCCACGCCGTCCGTGTCTAGGTTACCTGTCATAAATATGATGCTGCCCTCGGGTATTGGCAGGTCACCAAGTCGCGGGTTGGACGACTCGAGCATGGGGTGCAACATATTCTGTACTGGCGCTGCACCTTTGGAAAACTCATCGAGGCATATTACGACTGGCTTGCCCGTATGTAGTCCGAAGCGCTTGTTGGGGTAGTACTCGGTCACCCGTAGCTCTCGGTTAATAACAGGCATTGCCACGTCACCCAAGTCGAGGTTAGGGACATCAACCATCGAGTGCTCATGGTCGGGTTTTGCTTTTCTGATTGGCTTTTGCAGTGATGATTTGCCAATGCCCGGCTCACCTAGTAATGCGTAGCGGTTGTTGGGGGTCGCTAAGATGATAGTTGCTGCTTGCGCTAGCGTGACTGTGGCGTGGGTTAATACTTTGTTGGTATCCATAGTACTGATCCTTTTTATAACAATGTTATTTTTTGGTTTGGTTTGATTTCTGTAAGACTTCTTTGATTTCTGTAACACTTTTTCAGGTTACAGGTGTAGTGTACCACATATATAATACACTGTCAAGTAAACTACACCTGTCGCGCAGTTAGAAGTATTTCTTGTACGGGTCGCGCTTTAGCTCCGTAACCTCTGCTTCGTAGAACATAGTGTCCTTGTGGTTGAGGCGAATCTGGTGCTCTAACATCTTGTTAATCTGCGAAAGCGATATGTCTACACTTGATACCGCCAACTTAGTGTCGCTCTGCCTTAAGCTGAACCATTGGTAGTGCCCTGTCGCGGCAACCGCTAACCGTAAAGACTCCTCATACATAGCTTCGGGCGCTATATTCTCTGGAAGGCGGTAGTTAGTCACGTAACTCCAATGCGTACCCTTAAAGTCCATGCCTACCTCCTCTATGAACTCGACCTTGGTATACTCACCACCTCGCACCTTGTGCGTAAGAGTCACGTAGTCCTTGAACTCTTTGTATCTGGCGCGCGCCTCCTTGGCTGCCTTGCGGTCTATCTTGTGCACGATGGTCTTTGTCGGGGTGTCCGGCGCATAAAAACCATCCTTGTCTGTTACCCAACACAGCGTGTGGGCGTCTAGCGCGCAAACTAAGTGCGCATCGAGTATTTCCGAACGTTCTGGTGTCGGGTAACTAAGCCACGCCCTGTTGTCGAATATCTGAATGGACAGGCCATGGGGTAACACTCGGTTCATCACCGCAACCGTAGCCTGATTATCGTACCCACCGAAGAAGATACCGATCTGATCTGCACCAGTCTCGGGACACCTGCGGTAGCGTAGTATCTCGGTTTCGTACATCTTTACCGTGACCTCTTCGCTGTACCTAAGTATCTGAATGGA